>JAEUWN010000704.1:811430-825683 GCA_018524465.1 Podaxis pistillaris | reverse complement strand
ATTGAGTGTATGGGAGGCAACTCAGAATACCAACCTGTGTTATACTGATTGCTCCAGTCTCGCCTGGAATGCTTTGCCTCGTTGTGATATTCTCGAATCTGGCCAAGCTTCCCCCATACATGCTGCAGTTGCTGTTGCAGTTCATGAACTGCTGTTTCAGCATGAGACTGGGCACCCAATTGCTTCAGATCAGCCAGGACAGACTCATAAGTCCTGCCAAGGTCTCTGAATGCACTTTTTGGACCCCCAGATAAGGGATAGGTTGATGGCAAGAACTCCTCTGCAGATTGTATGAGGCATGAGATGGAATGTTTGACGTTGCTCAGCTGGGAGAGGATGACCTGGCTACCAGCATAGACAAATACAGGGTCGAGGCTAGTATCACGACAGATGTGATGCTCTGAATGAGTGTTTGGGTGGCCTATGCTGGTTTTCTCACCTGGAGGTGACACGGAGCTATGAAGCTGCAAAGCCTCTAACTTCTGTCTGAGATCATCAACATCGTCATAGGTTTCAGGTGCATTGGTTGGATGTGGAGAGGAATGGTGGATAGGATCTGGAACAGGCAGAAGGGTGTAATTCGTCCTGACACTCTGTTCTCGACCTGTGGATATTGCAGCCAAGATCTGGTGGCTTTCAACTGTGTGGCGGTCCAGTATTGCACCCTGGCACTGGCAGGTGGTACAGTAGCAAGAAGGCATATGGGCAATGTGTTTGTTGGAGATTCAATGTATGAGAGCTAGAGGAGTGGACAATGTAAATCAGGCGACTCTCCTCATGGTCTTATGAGTATAAGTTTCATTACAGGAATCATGCAATTTACATGAAAGGCTGTAGAACAACAAGTGCTCTGGATGACGGGCAATGCACAAGAAAAGTCATAAGGAGTAAAACTTGTTCTGACTTGTACTTTTGTGCCCATATAGAGTTAGAGATTACATTAATTAAACCCAAAAATTGACGTATATGTAACCTTCTTACTGAACAAACGAGTTACTATATGATCATTCAGGTGTCTACCTAATCTAGCTACCCAGTCCCCTTACTACCTCAATCAAATCTGTGTCTGTCTTTGTGCCTGTCTTCTCCCCAGACACCACTGACTCATGACCCAGGTTTCCTTCCTTGTTCCTACCTAGGATTTCAGACAATGGTATACCCAATCTCTCTGCAGATGCACGAGGGTCCCACACTGGTTCATCATCATCATTGTCATTGTCATCATCATCATCCCAGACGTTAACTTCATGAACACTGCCAGCAGTCATCTTATACCCTTGTGGTGTCATTCCAGACTGCCAGCACCTGCCCAATGAGTCTTTAACCCAAACAGTTGTGGAAGAGTGTCTCCAGATCTATGAAGGATTGTGGTGAAAATCAATCACCTCTAATAGGAACAGGAAATAAATACCTCAAGTGGGTGACAATTACTATTGGTCACCACAAAAAGCAATAGAGCGCAATTGAGGAAAATAAGGATGGTGATTATTGCACTCTTTCTTATCTCCTCCTGCTTCCTCTCTTCCCTCTGTGGAATCTGGCCGAAATAAAATCAAAAGTTGGCTCAGGTGAATTACTTAATGACATATGACTTTGTACCACAAGCAGACATCATATTTGGGGCCTGAATCTCCACTTGCAATGTAGTGATTTTGCTTTGTTGAGAATGTCTGAACCGTTTGCATCAATGTCTTTTCTATACCATTGTCAGTCTGGGTATTAGATGAGGAGATTTGCACTTACTCTTTGCACCATACCATGTTCGTGTCGTATGATGGAGGACCTGTACCTTCTCGGGTGATGCAATAGGCACTATGTAAACTGATCCCTGATCACTTCCTCCGACTACTGCGGCTCCATCTTCTCCAAACATTCCATCTGTTATGTAGCTTTGAGTTCAAGGGACTGGGATCCTCTGTATTGGTGATGTCCAGTTCATCTCATAAAGGTCAAAACCGGTCATCAGGTTATCGATGAGAATGTATTTTTCTTTTGGACACATGTCAGGACTTCCTCTAGAAATAGCTTAATTAGCCAAGGAACTTCAACTCTCAGGACGGCATACATGGCAGATTTCAAAACTTTTGAGACTGGTGCATTGCCTGTCTTACTATCGAAAAAGGTTCTGGGCATCGTCAACATGCAGGCCCATCAGTGATAGCACTTCACCTACATGGTTCCAGTTTCAGCTGCAAACGCCATGAGAGTCTGGCCCTTGTTATAGAAGAATAAGGATCAGAGTGAAACAATCAGCCCTTCAAAACTCCAGAGCTTTTCAAGCGTTCCTGAGGAGTGAGTTTGGTGGGCAATCTTGATTCAACAGAGGGAGTTTTACCATTTAATTTAACCCCATACATTTTAACTCTTCCGTGATGGCTTGATACACCAAGATGCTGGTGCACGCTGTCATACGCTATCACTTCAACACTATCACTTTCTGAAAAGGGGCACGTTGTATGCACTTTGGCATATCCCCTCTATTCATAGTCAGCAATGTTTCATTGATGAGTGAATAAGGCTTACTGGTGCTCACTGCATTTATAGATTACGATGAAGCCCCTTCCGGTCCTGAAGATAAGGTGGGAGCCCACGCTCGAAAATGTCCCATGCCATTTGATGCAAGTAATCTGGCCCCATCGCATCACTCCTTCACAAATGGTCTGTATGCATGTACACTGCTGTATATTCCACACCTTGACTTGTTCATTGTCACCTGTGTGATGTTAATTTTCTGTCATTGACTGCACTTTTAGAGCTTACCTCCACTTGCAAGATACTCTCCATCCTGTGCAAAAGCGAAGCAATTGATGGGCCCCACATGACTCCCTAGCCTTGCAAAAAGTTGGTATTTCTGTTCTCAAAGAGTCAGCGTGTCCACCACTGAGATGACTTATCAAGACCTACATCAACTTCCTGGCTGTGGATATTAGAAAGGAAATTCATAGTGAGATTTTTCTTTATGTGAACAGTGACGTTTCGCATTTATAACCAGCTCCAGTGAGTGAGCTTATTGTCAAACACTGTGTTAATCTCCACTTTCCATTTGAACTATGATAGCTATCATACAATATGATGCGATACAATGTAACAATGCAATACAATAAAACCTACAGTATAAAGTCACCATTGTCATCACCATCTTAATTTAGGATTTGTTGTATTCCTATTGTATATAGGGAATGACGCTTACCCAAGGAGCTGCAAATCAGTCATGCAAAGGCAGTTTGTTCACTGACACCTTCCCATTATCACCAAGCGTGTCTATTTCTTGAAAATCCCTCCACCTGTACTACCCCAGATATCCAAGCACACACTGTTGAAATTTCAAAGCCCCAATGTGGAGTGAGTGGATGGTGATGCACTGAGTGAACTCAGCTATTCCCCTAATCCAGATCTGGAACCTTCATCACCTCTAACTCCAATGTCCGAGACAAGTAATGAAGATGTACTTAGCCAATCTGATGAGGACATCGTGAACCTCATTCCAAAGCCACCTGGAGAAGCAGGGCATCCCAACAGTGGTGGATTCAACATCAAAGCTGCTCTCTTGGCAGGAGGGTGGACAAAAACAAGTTTCAATCAATTTCAGGTTTGTTGTTTTCAGTTCTATTACATGAGCAAGTTCTTACGTTGATTGGACATATAGAAGTACATACATGGGCTAGCAGCCAAGAAACTGGATACTACTGTAAGCTACCGTTACCAGGATACTGCGAAGATGACACAATTCTGTGCCATGGTATAGATCATCATTTCATTTTCTGGAATGGGCGCTGAATCTGATCACTGACAGGTTATTAAAAAATATCCAACCATGAAACAATACGAAGACTACTGGCCACTCCACTCAGTATTGAAGCTCCACCTAAAAAACACATCAGAAGCAGCAAGGCGCAAGAAAGACAAGACAACAACCTCCAACATTCGGAAGGTGGGCTGAGACTTTCATTGTTCTTGATATCAGCTAATGAACGATGCAGATGTTGGTGGATGGTCAGGAGGAGAGCCAATAATTAAAAGTATTGTTCACAATTTGTCGCTTTCCTTTATTGTTTGAAATGGTATATATTGCTCTGTAGAGATAATGCACCGTAATCCATGATTCCAAGTTCACCACATTTTTCTACAACAAAGCCTCCTGACAACTTCGAATACATTGAGATGGCGAGTTATCCTGGTACTGCTCCTCATGTATGTGAGATCACGAAAACCGCCCAAAAACTAACACTAACACTACCTTAGACATCGAACTTGATCGAAACACCCCTGGGACCTGCCATCAGTGCAGCGCCACAAACGTACTCCACCAATGCATCTCAACCTATCCACGAACAAACTCCCCAGCATTGCGCACCAGATCCAGCATCCTCTAAGGACATGCCAGATCCAGTGCCCTCTACGTGCATGCCAGATCTGGCACCATCTAAGCACATGCCAGGTCCAGTGCCATCTAAGCGCATGCCAGATCCAGTACCATCTAAGCATGCACCAGATCCAGTGCCGTCTAAGTGTGGGCCAGATTCAGCAACCTCTAAGCATGATGATAGGGCCATTTCTGCCTCCGCATCAAATGAGGTCAGGTCGTTCAATGAATGAACAAATCAGTTGCTTAAATATTGTTGCAGACCCACGGAACTATCTCCCCAAAGGTCAGGCTTGTCACCATCAACCCCATGTTCATGCAAAAACGACAGAGAAACCAACAACTGAGAATACAGTCCCTACAGTCTGAGGTAAATCTTTGTTCTGGATTTCCAGTAAATGTATCTTATATTCTGTGACATTATGAGGTTTTTCGATTGGAGAAGGAGATAGCGCAGCTCAAGAAACTCAGACAGGTGAGTTTCATGGTCTGTCCACAGTCACCAGGTTGATACTAAACTATCAACCTCACCTGCAACCCTACAAAAAAATACAGCAAGATCTGGCCAATGACGTGACAGTGCATTCACAAAATGATCAGGATGCTGGAAATCCTGAATTCATTCATGAAGACCCTCCAGCTGCTGCTAACCAGGGAACCACTCAGCAACGTGACGAAGATCAAGTGATGCAAGCAACCGGTGATCCACTCCCGTCCACCGCTCAATCCCCCACTTCATCTCACCAAACGTGCGAAACACACTCAGCTCCTGTCCAAGAACCTTATCCCGAGCAGACTTTTCATTCGCAACAGAATCAGGAGCCCATAGTAGAGAAGGATGATGGGTTCCACAATGATCAAACAGGGGACTTAATCGAGCAAATGGAAGTTATCGACCTCATAGATGGACTCAGCAGTTCCAGTGGTGGAAGTCCGGTAAGTTTTGAATTTGATTCATAAATGAACATCATCCTAATCTCAATCAGGAACCTGAAACGTCTCCCGTCCAGCAAGCAGTACCCCCATTGACCAGGTTCTCCCGCCCGAAGGGTGGTGCCAGTATAACACCATTTTTGCAACTGACTGGTAGCAATGATTTGGATGACATTCAGGCTGAGGGCAGCCAAGGTGTGCATAGTGCGCTGGCTCACTTGGTGAGTTTTCACCCTTATAAGAGGCCCCCGTGATTAACTCCCACTCCAAAAAAGGGAGGCAAGAAACCCCGTCACCCAAATCGCGCTTTGAGTGCAACAGGTGATGAAGCTTCCTCAGACTTTGAATCGGAGACAGAAGCTCCTGTAAGTTCCCTAATTCTTCAGGGACCCCGAGGTCGTGACTCGTTCGGAACACCAGAAACCTCTGCCTAAACAAAAGGCAGCTATTCGACTCACGCAAATTGCACCCAGGAGTGATAAAAAAGGTTCCTCAAACTTCGAATTGGAGACCGAAATTCCTGTAAGTCCCCTATTTCTTCATGGACCCCCAGGTCATGACTCATTCGGCACACCAGAAACCTCTGCCTAAACGAAAGGCAGTCACTCAACTCACTCATATTGCACCGAGGAGTGGCGGGAAAGCCAAAGGCAAGGAATATCTAGATGGTATTTCGACTGATAATGGCTCCTCAGATTTTGATTCCGAGCCAGACAATCTGGTAAGCAGTTTTCCTCAGGCACCAGCATTCATTGCTGATTTAGGACCTGAGGAATAGTCGCACCTTTTATGGGGTCATACAAGGCAAAGTCACCTTCAGGCAAATAAGGCCACTCGTTCAAGAGCGCAATATAACACCACCCGCCACTCAAGGAGAGAAAGTGCCTTGGATAGTACACACACAGCAAACAGTGTGCAACAAGAAGCCCCCTGGGCCACAAATATTTCTTCCATCTCAAACCTGGCTGCACCCCATATCGCCATAGACTTCGAGGATGACAGCAGCATGAATGTAATTAGTGATGACGATCCTGTGAGAACCACTCTCGCATATATCAACAGCAACATCTAATTCATCTATCGTCAGCCCTCTCAAGCCAATTACAAATCTCGGAGCTCAAGCATGCAGCGTGATGGTGATAGTGTACGTTCTGCAGTCTTCTCATAGTTATATGGTCTTGAACTTGGACCAAGGCAACAGCGAGGAAGATTGACCATCTGGTTGACGTTATCACCTCCCTTAATGAGCGCTATGATTGCGATCATTCCACTTCGTGCACAATCAGCAGGGCCCCACGAAAAGTTACAAGCACTCGTTTCAAACCTTCGCTGCGAAAGGAACGAAATATGGACTTGGTTAAGAAACAGGTAAGCCATCCAGAGTTTCAGGAAGACTTGAACTCAGCCGAGCAGACCGCATGGCGTGGTCGAATGAATCAACTGTTAGGTATCAAAAAAGATCAAGATATTAGTTCTGTTCGGGCACCTTCTGCGGTCAAAGTCGAGCTATTTGACAAGAATGAAGACGATGAACAATGCTGGCCCTGTTTGAATCCAATGCGACCCCATTGGGACAATATATTCTCTGGCTGGAACAAGAAGCTCTGTGACCTATTTCTTGACCACCTCGCCGAAGTCGAAGACAGTGCATATCTCACAGATGAGCATTTGCAGCAGGAGGTCTCCGCATACTTCTTTAGCCATCTAAAGAGGCTCAAATCACTGAGCCTGAAAATGAAGATAGGCTCCGATGAGGACTCGGATGCAAGAAATGACCGTCTTTCAAAATCGAAAACAAGCGAACTGCAGAATAAGCGGAGAACCACAAGGCGCCATAAGGTATGTGGTCTTCTACTCAGGGAGACTTGTATCTGCTGACTTCTGCGTTCATTCCACAGTTATGGGAAACACGCTGGTCCATTGCGGCGGAGCACAAAGATGACCCCCGCTGGGTCAAGTTGAGGGAAGCTGTTGAGATCCTCAACCACGCAGGTATGAGCTCAGACGAAAGCAATCAGGACGACACAAACCACCCAATCTACTACATCAAGCACGTTTCCTGGAGGAGCCGGCAGGTAACCCGACTACTTCGAATAATAGACAAGGACCGAAACATTACGAACGTGTATGGGGGTACTTGTGCAGGCAACCCACCACGCAAGAGGATCACGCAAAAACAAGCTACCGAAACGCATCGCGAAGCACCTCCAGGACTGCCAAGCAATTTCTATGACGAAGAATGGCTTAGCAGCCTCCACGACCGGGAGAGAAGAGAACTAGATGTTAGCCCAATCTTCACTTTGCCTCCAGTTCGCACATAATAATCGCAGTAAGTCAGCCTTTCACAGTTTATTCCTGAAGCCACTTCAACATGTTGAATTCAGTTAAACATCATCAATAAATGCAAGAACTCGGTGCACAAAGACATTGTTAGGGAATGGAATGCAGGGTGGCTTGACAGTTGGGGAAGGCTGTAGCTACATACTGTATCATATCTAGGAAACGTTGTATCATGGGCCGAAAGTATGCATTCTGGATAAGGAACTGTGCGCATGTTGGTAGTGATATGTGTGACCGAGGTGATTGGGAGGTCGCGATCGTCAGCCTGAACTATCATCGTTGATTGTTGGGGTATAGGATACAGGAAGGTGAGGATACCCTGGAGATGCCCAATGACAAGTATGAAGAATGACCTAGAAATAATGCAAATGTATAAATGTCCGCTTCTACCTCCAGAAAATCGAATGGGATACTCACAACAACCTTTGCCTGTCTCCCTGGCATCCATTACTTGGACNTCTGGTTACTGATATGCTAGCTACTCCGCCGTCTCTGTTCCCCGATGACTCTAACAAGCCCGCCTGGAGATTATTGGAACTCCCTGATGATTTGAAGGTAGCTTACCAAGGGACCTTCACAGCAACACCTCCGGCTAAAGCCCATTTTTGCTCTTCATACACCGTTTCTGGAGTCACATATTCGCCTACAACGAAACATAAAGGGAACGCGCAAGTTTTATTACTCCAAGACTCAGATACAGCAACATACCCAGCCGTAATTGCGTACATATTCAGAAAAGACACTGACCACTACCTCGCAGTCCGGCGGTACCTCCCTCTTCCCTCTGTCCATGATCCATTTGCACAGTACCCAATACTCAGATCAAGGCTTTACAGCCCTCAGGTCGGGCCATTGGAGATCATTGATGTTCAAAAGGTTTCATCACAATTCACATGCTGTCCTTTAGAGTGGAACAGCCAGCGGGTAATCGTGGTTACTTCCTTGTCACGTATCCTATAAACCATAGATGATGCAAAATATAAGGAATGTCGCGATCGTCAGCCTGAACTATCATCGTTGATTGTTGGGGTATAGGATACAGGAAGGTGAGGATACCCCGGAGATGCCCAATGACAAGTACAAAGAATGACCTAGAAATAATGCAAACGTATAAATGTCCGCTTCTACCTCCAGAAAATTGAATGGGATACTCACAACAACCTTTGCCTGTCTCCCTGGCATCCATTACTTGGACGCAGCGCAGCTGTCTTTAATCATTCCACGTGTGTCGGTCCAAAGGATGGAGGACGAGCCTGGGTGGCATACTGCAAGAATCTGCATGGCAAAAACCTCAGCAAGAGTCAAGGGGTGTTGAGAGCGAGACATACCAGTACTTTATCGGACAGGCGACCAAGGCAGCTCACTTGAGAGATTGCATGATCAGCGCAGGGGCACTATTTAGTGCCGAGGACGCACATAATGCCGCTGTCCCCTCAAGTCGGATGGTCGGCCTTGAAACTGTCGTCGTCGATTGTTGGGGAATACAGGAAGGTGGAGATGTCCTGGAGATGCCCAGTGACAAGAACCTTGTCTGTGGGAGCTTGATGGTCTTGAGTCGTGAGGACGAGAGTGACACAGACAAGCAGTGAAGCTCTGGTGATGCCCAGTAGCTACATTTTTTGGTGTCTTGGTGATGCCCAATGACACAGTATTTACGGAGTGAGTGTGACACTTAACTTGCTATGTGCCATATAATGGGCAGACGGTTTGACATCGGGAGGAGTGGGTGAGGAGAAGGAGACAGGAGACGGAGAAGATGAAAGCGTGTGAGGAAGCCGTGATTCCGTAAACCACAAAAGAAGCGTTGATCTGATCACGCTTATGTTTGGCACCCAGCGTCTTTTCTTATTCAACCGTCAACTACCTATTGTTTTAACAGCCTGCACTGCGGACCACGTTCAAGGTGAGTTTCAACATGGCATTCGACGGCGAACTTTTGCTGACACCAGTCTCGATAGCCACACCCTCTATATCTCCAAGCATACTCCATTCCTCTTCTAATTCTGCTGGGTACCTCCAGAGAATTCAGCTGTCGTGGTTACTGGGCATCGCCAGAACTACTTTCCATCCTTAACTACACTACTGGGCATCACCAGAGCCTCTATTTCATCTAACATACGCGCAACTGCTCCCTGTGAAATTGCAATGGAAGGCCGCGCTTGGGTAATCAATGGCGAGGTCTACTTTTCTCCAAACAGCGACCGGGGGGTCGAGATTCCGCCTGTAGATCAGGGCCCTGTGACTTTCATTCCATGTGTTTCCAAAGCAGAAGACTTCCAGGAGCCGCGTTGGTGGACAGAGGAGACAGAATGGCTGGGCTTTGTCCCACGACAACCTGTCTCTTACAGCGGCATTTGGTTTGAGCCCCTCGCCCATATTCCGTCGCATGTTCCTCGCGCACCACAAGGTGGTTTCCAGCTGTATCCTTCATTGGCAAATCAGTGGCTCGCTGCGGATAAGTTGATTTGGGATGTCGCTGAAGTACTGAGCAAAGAGAACGGATTAGTGTATAAACACCCCTTTTTTCCTTACCGGTGGAAATATAGCGAAGTTCACCCCACCGCAGATGAGGCAATGCATCACATAGAAGCCGGGAGAGATTGGTTTGCAATATGGATTGGCCTGCTCTACTGGATGACGAAGAAGACTCCAGAGGGCAAAGCATTCGTCGAGGGCCTGACTCCTCCACGCTGGTTCGAGCAGGTGGTTAAATTCAATAGGAACCAGGCGGCTCTAGACAATTTACGGACTACGCCATTGCTCCAAAGTTTCTGGAAGACCAAACGCGTTGGCCTCTGGCTTCGAAATCCGAGTGATGTTTCAGACCAACCGCCTGCCGAGTGGTTTGTCGTGCAGTCAGTGCCAATCTGGTACCGGTGGGGGGCGAAAGAAAGCGTGGACTCATATCAGCGTTGTGACTTTGGTTTGATACCACCGTCTCCGGAACACCTTCAAAATGCAACCACTTGGATCATGCCGTCGCCCGTTTCCATTATCACCACCTCATCACGTGAAAGCCAGCCTATCGACGACACGATTGGGTTCGAGCACTGGGAAAATGACACAGAGTTTTTCACCCCGTTGAGCCCTCCTCAATACAGTGCGGAGCTGCCAAGACCTGCAAGCCCTCTTCAGTGTGGTGCAGATGAACCGGTAATGGTTCACACTGACACAATGGTGCCGTTCAGGTCAGGCCGTGCAGTTTGGGAACCGTTTTTGAAGAAACAAGAAGCAGCCCATGAACGAATGCTCAAGTGAGAGACAGCGGCTGAATGGCAGAGGAGAGAGAATCGGGAAAGGAATCCACCTATGGCATCTGCACCCGTCTATGTCTGGGACTGGGACTTCGATGATCCTACCAAATTCGTGAGGACAGCTGTTCGTAAGGACGAAAGGGATTACACTCTGCGAGAATTCAGCACTGCCCAGAAACGATATGACGCATTCTTCAATGAGTGGGACTGCTGTCGCGAGTGGGGAAAAGATCGAGAAGACACCCCTGATGAGGATGATGAGGATGACCCTGTTCAAGAAGTCAAAATGTCATCTGGGCCAACATCAGACAGGGATGACTCTGGAACTAACGACCTCCTCTGTTCCTTCGACTTTCCCAAATCCAGTCAGAACTTCAGTGCAGAACGGACAAGATATCAAGTGCTAGAAATCCTCTCAAAGCATTTCGGATTTGTTCCGCCAGTCCCACTCCCAACGTCCTTTAATGCTTTCACATCAGATTCTGACAAGAAGTCACTCGTTGCCATGCTTGGTATCTGTGGGGTGCAGATCTCCAATACGTTTTTCAAGACTCCTCTTGGCAAATCATGTTTGGTCTTTCTAAGAGCTTTCACTGGAAAGGAAGAAAAATCTCCAGAACCAGACTTTTGGGACCTCTCTCCAGACAATCAGCAGACCCTGCATTTCACTAGGCATCTCAATGCCATTAGGACTGTCAAAAGCAGAAATGCTGTCCTCTACATGTTTGACTTTGGGTCCTCGAGCACAGTCCCATGGAAGCTAGCAGTTGCATCTCCCTTGACAGTGTTGCACATATGCTGTCTGGATGATAACATGACTGAGGAGGATGTTGCATTAGACCTTGTGCAGAGTGGAATACCTTTCCATACCCTCCAGTGCCATGATTCTCTGGGGAATGCTCCAAGTGAAAAACCCGTTGCATCAGTTGTACCAATGCGACTTTCAGGCCACGTTTTTGATAGAAAGGATCATGAAGTCTATTGAAAACAATGTCAATCCATCCTTTCTCTCCGTCACTCTCACATAGCTTTACTCTGAGGTGGATATGCTTGGCGGGTGGCTGTGGGTTACATTAGCCCTGCTGAAGCAGTTCAAGGGCCATGGGGCATCCACAGCAGCCCAGATCATATGTTCACTGCAAAGGACAGCAATGGGGTGGCCTATGTAGATGACAACCTGACCGATGACGAATTTGAGATACTTAGTGGAGTCTATAGGACCTTTACAGGTGAGTATGAATGGATCTACATTGACTTTTAAATTCTAATAAATGTTTCAACAGGAACTGGCTCACAAACTGTGAAATTGTCGTGGTATCCATTGCCATAGACATTCAAAGGAAGTGGGGAGGATTTTGGACACTGGACACCACACAATGAGCTGATGTGGACCAAGCATAATGCATCCATTTTGAATCCAAATGTCACCAATAATTTGTGATCACCTCTCAACGTGACGGACTGGTGAGCCAAGTTACGAGGGTTCAATGATACCAGACGGGCGATGAAACGTCTTGAGAAATGGTCAAAGGAGGTACTGGAGGAGCATGTTGGTCACATCTAGGCATTCTCGTTTGCAATGTTGAGTCTAACTTCTTGTTTTACGTGTGCGTATCTTTTCTGTTTTGCTTGTTTTGTTACATTTTTTTCAATACTACCTGCTATCTTGCCGAAGGAGCGCTTCAGTGGAGTCCTGGCATATGATGTTAAGGGCCCCCAACGTAAATAGGTGGGTAATGAATGAGGGGTTCTGGAGGGTGAAGACCTTGAGGCGTTCTCCAGTCCAGTAGCGGGTACAAACCGTGGGCAAACACATTTGCATACCGACGTTCTCATCATTGCCTGATGCTCCAAAACCAGACACTTTGTCAACAACTCCCTCAGACACCTGCCACTACTGGTTCCAGGGCTGCCAGCACTAAGACGTCAAGTGCAACCACCATCAGGCCCAGTACAAGTGCTGGTGAACTCGGTTCATTATCATTCAGGATGTCGGAATTTGATGTGTTGAACAAGCAGCAGCAGAAAATGGGGGTATTACAAGTTCACCCAGAGCGACAGGGACAGCTTTGAGGTTGGGTGTTGGTCTGAGGCCACAGGTTACAGGTGGTGGAGCAGCGAATCCGTTTAACGCGTGGTGGGTTGGGTACTGGGGTACTGGGGTACTGAATGTGCTGCCACTGCTGACTGGCTTTGGGAGTGGGAACATTGTTTGATGCGATGCCATTTTCCTCATTGGCAACGACGGGCATGAACGGGTCCGAGGCATCCAGGCAAGGTATGACAGGGCAACAGCCTGGAGGACAGCAGCAGAGACAAGGAGGTGCGTCCTTGACTTGATTTTCCAGGAGTTTAATTCTCCCTTGAGGCTCATGACCCCAGGTGTCATGATGTGTTCACTCCTTGAGGGTGGTAATCCAAGGTCCGTTTGGATGTTTGATGGTAAGTTATGATACATCATGTATGAGATACCACTGTCATTTTTTTTGTTTCGTCATATTCACAAGGCCCTTCCTCCTTGCTGTTCTTTCTGTGATGGTACAAATCTTCCAACTTAGCTGACTGTTACTTTACACAGAAACAATACAACAACACATCCTGAAACCACGTTGACGGGCAAGATGAAGGATGTTAGGGTTTGTCGCGTTTTTGCCTGTTTACGATCATCTTACTCATTTTTTTGCAGCAAAACATCGCAGACCGCATTCCACAGCAACACAAGGACACTGCCCACGAGCATTATGACCATGGCTGTCATTTCCTCACAGAGGAATACTTCCCAGAAGAGAGACATGACCAGTTCATCTACAGAGACAAGAAGGTTATTATTGAATGTCAGAAGCACTGTGGCTCCGACTTCCTTTTTTGCTGCCCCAGAAAGTTTACAAGTAGAACATACGCCGGGTTTCATCATTCTCTGTGAGTGGCCTTCACCCTAATCACAGCATTTTAAAAGGTGGTCCCGTCAATCAACAACGAACATCTTGCAAAGGATGGAGTCAACAGAGGGATGATCCTTGGGTTGGACATTCAGAAGCGGGAGGACGAATTTGATTGTTTCAAGGTATGTATTCTGCTCCTCTACGAGTAGTGTCCTTCGCGGACAACATATGAGCATGATCAATGCCACTCTGTAGACACTGTCGCTATCTACTCAATACTTACAGGAATGTGTCTGGATGCTGACTATGAAGAGAGAATCTCAAGAAAACTGGGGTGAGGCAGAGAATGAGAGTGTGAGAACAGCCATCACTTCGTCAGTGATTTGTATGGTGTGAGCGGCAGATCTCTCCTCTCCTTGCTTCCTTCCAACTGACACAAAAATGCTCTGCCTTACTCTCTACACTCTCAAGGGCATTCCTA
>JAEUWN010000704.1:596852-811047 GCA_018524465.1 Podaxis pistillaris | reverse complement strand
TACAGTCAACGCTCTTATAACTGATAGTTGTCAAAACCGATAATCTGCCGTAACTGATAGGTGAAGGCTGTGACCGAGTTGGTTAGCAGGGATTTGGACCCCATATCCGATAATCTGTAGTATCCGATAACTGATAGGTCATTCGGAGACCCAAAACTGATAGTGCCGGTCCAGCGCCAGTCTATCATCTTTGAGTACACTGAACAGAAACTGGATTTGGATGGGCAAAATATGAAATTAAAAGAACCATAAGCTCAAACAACACTGAAATCCTGAAGACGAAAACTGTGCTGACAGGATAGTTTCAGGTCAAGAGATTTTGAAGCCATTATGGGAGTATGAAATGTGAAGCGAATGGATAGTGAAGTCGATATGCGTACGAGCAAGCCCGACGATGGCCTGACTGATCCAACCCCCACCCGTCGTGATTTCGTCCAAGAACAAATGCTCACCAACCACTTTCTCACCCCCACAGACCATCTCCGCTTGGCCAAAAGCTTGAGAATGCATTAAGGGCTTTTTCTTGGGAAGTTCATGCTGCACAGGCCGCCTCCCTCAGGGATACTCGTAAATAATGGGCATTTGTGTCATTCTTCAGTCAAATAAATTTGTCGAAATTTTTATTACATAATATACACCCTCTTTTAAAACCGATACTCTGCCATAACCGATAGCTGGGGGTCGTGACGGAGGGCTATCAGTTAAGAGAGCGTCGACTGTAGCAGGATACGTATGTTGTTTCCAC
Source organism: Podaxis pistillaris (assembly GCA_018524465.1). NCBI lineage: Eukaryota > Fungi > Basidiomycota > Agaricomycetes > Agaricales > Agaricaceae > Podaxis > Podaxis pistillaris. The sequence continues at coordinate 810,302 of JAEUWN010000704.1, read as the reverse complement.
GTGGACCCGCCTCGGTCCTCCTCCACGTGGCCTTCCCTTGTCCTTGTTCCAACTCTTCAATGGGACTCCTAACCTCAGCAAACAACACATGTCTTGCAAGACCATGTCCAAAACTATGCGCTTCTCGTGTCCAGATCAGGAGATAAGCTCTTGCAGGAACGTATTGAATTGGCCGTGCCTACCACCAGAGCCCGAATTACAATGGAGGTCGGACAAATACCCTCCGCGCAGGACATCTCGCAGCTCATGCTCTCCAAGAGCAGTGCGCGAAGCCCAATCGTTCGGATACACCGCAGTCTGCAGCGGCCCCCGAAATTCTATCTACTATCTTTCAATTTGTCTGTTCATCCAACGAGTTCATGAGGCTGCGGTCATGCCTGACGGGGGTTTATGTTTCTTTCCCCATTTTCATGCTGTCCTCGGTTTTGTCATACAGTGACGGGTCGCAATTTCGACGCTACAACTACAGGTAAAACTGCATTTCACTCTTAAACGCCAGTGTCATCTCGGCAACCACATCGTTTGCGCTACCGCGGATCTACACTTTGCGGTTCATCCAAGAAGCATTCGGTACAGGACTGGTACTTCTCACATGCCAGTCGTTCGTCTGTCAGCTTCCGTCATACAAGACTTCACCAGCATCTAAGCTGACCTTGGTTTCTCCGCTGACGAAATAGATTTTATTCGCGCACCTCTTAGACGGACGAGTCACGAGGTTCGGGTGAATCTTGTGGATTGGGGTAGCTTTGAGTACCCCGCTCCCAAACTGGACAACTGCCTTTGAACCAACAATCTTACAGCATTTGAGCCAGCTGAGGCAAGTACTATGGAAGATTACCTGCGACTGCTCATGCAATGTCCCAACCTCGTCGAGTACCACTGCGCTCACCGCCCTTTCATACTCGGAGTGTCACATTCACCCTCACTTTAAACCACACCACACCATTTACTATTGGTCACCCTCAACCACCTAAGATGGATCGAGCGGGCCCACACACGACCTTGGTGGCCCAACTCTGCCTTTACCTCCGCAGCACAACTAGGTCGAATATCCGCAAGGTAGCAAGAACAGACCTGTGCATCCTCCTTGAAATTTCCACCCCGCTCAGGACCAAATTCTACAACCAGCTCGCATTATTCCTATCGACTTCATCGTCGACTCTGTTCGAGAACCTCGCTGTTGCAGCTTATGTATGAAGATATCCTGAGCCTCGTGCTAACGATAATCACCCGTATACACAACCCTCGTAACCCTACCACGGCCCTATGCTCCTGTTGAAAGTGGTGTTGTTGTCATCACCTCTTCGGACGTGTCCACCACCATTATCTGCCCTTGAACATCTGTGCTTCAGATCATGAAGGGGGGTGAACGCAGTCGCAATTGGCCTGGCCCAGGTAACTCAAGAGAAAAGCATAACACCAGTTGTACTCCTTGTTGAACTTTGTTGAAGGTGACTACCCACATATTCCTTCTGGCTAGAACTTGATTCAGGATCTGGTTAGGATTCAAACCTGTGGAAGGAATTAGGAAGCACAACAGAGGAGGTTCCAATGTTGGAGATATTCAAGAATTCGCGGCATGCGCACTGGTTGGATTTCACTCTGTGATACTCAACGAGTTGCGAAAGAATTACATGTTGATGGTAAATGAATGGCACAACACGACAGCGGACAAACGACTGAGACAAGGGGAGTATAAGGCTGGTAGGTATGTAGGTATGTAGGTGTGGCGTGTACGTGGGACGGGAGGTATGCGAGAGGTAAAGATCGGACAGCAACTCGACCAGTTGCCAGGACACAAAAAGCAAGAGCGGGGATGAATGGTAATACAAGGTGTCAAAAAAGGGTCACAAGAGCAACTAAGGGAGTGTCGGTGTTACAAAAACGCAAGGGAGGTCGAATATTGAGGGAGAGGGAAGGAGGAACAAACAAGCAGTATGTAAATGCCACCATTGCGTCCACAGAATGCAACGTCTCGACTTGCGTCGATCGCTATCCCGGAACACCCGCGCCGGGGATTGACGCGCAGTGATGCATTTAAGCTGATGGAACTGGAGCCGGAGAGGCAGGAGCAGGAGGCGGGCCACCCGTGGGAGGTGCACCACCACGGTCGCTCCTACCACGTCCCCTTCCTCCACCACGTCGTTCGCCATCTCCACGATATTCGCCGCGTCGCTCGCCGTCTCCACGTCCACGGTATCCTAAACGGATACATTAGCCATGTCGATTAGCGGTTATGGCAGAAAAAAGCGTACCTCCACGACCTCTCTCGCCACCACGGTATCCGCCTCTGGGTCCACCCCTCTCTCCGCGATACCCACCACGGAAACCGCCACGATCACCACCACGGAAACCACCGCGTCCACGTCCACGACCATCTCCACGGTGGCCCCTACCACTAGATGGTGCCGGTACGAAGCCATCGTCCTCGCGTGGTTGTGGTGGTGTGGCAGGGGTATCGGGAACTTCACCGTTCACAGGCGCAGGTTGTTCGGCCGGCGTCGCGGATCCCGAGGTGCCAAACTCGGCATGCAGCCCAGCGATGGGGGGAAGTTCTTCGGCTGTTTCCTCTGCGGCCCAGTCGATTGTTGCAGGTGCCTGTTGAGAATGTTAATTTAATATGAATATATTTTTTTAAAAAGGATTGCATACATCTGCTGCAGGAACACCGCCTTCCTCTACTGCTTGACCGTTAACAGGAGCAGGAGATACTTCATCGGTGGGCTCCTCTTCGGCCACAGGCTCTTGAGGGACTTCGGCCGGAGTGTCTTCAAAAGGTCCTTCGAGCTCGCTATCTTGCATGAAGCGGAAGCTACTCGAAGTTGCGATGGGTCCAGGGAAACCAACAACGGGAGCCTCAGGCTCAGAGGGGCCTGTGATCGAGGCATTGGAAGGAGCCTCGTCAGCTGGAGCCGCAGGCTCCTCGGGTTCAGGAGTCGGCTCGCGAGGAGGATTAAGAGCTGCGTTTGTAATTTCGATCAAACGCGGGTCTAATGGGGATAAGATTAGAAAAGTCGATCGTGTGATGAGATATGTGAATTAGGCATACAAGAAATACCGTCCAAGTCGCCTTCACCGAGAAGGAATCCAGCGATGACGGATTGTTTGCGGTCGCCATCGTCACCGAGAAGAGCATCAGCGGCGGAGTAGACTGCGGTCGCTTCAGCGCCCTGTACTGAGAGGGCAGATGTGTCAATTTCGCCATTGGCAAGTGATGTACGGAATCGGAGGAGGTTGAGGATATCGCCGGTTTTGGAAAGGAGAGCAGACTATGAAAAGACAAAACGATCAACATGACACGTCAGGAGGAAAGAGGGAGTCTAGATACCTGAGCAGCAGCAACCGCGTCCTGAATACGCGCCTTCTCAGCTTTTTCAGCTTCGACGCGCTTGGCGGCCAATTCGTGTGCCAACTCGGCTTCGTGAGTCTGAGAGAATTATAAATGGTGGTCAAGTGCTGTCGTATGAGTTAAGTAGGCAATTTACCTCGATGGCCTTCTTGACCTCGCCGAGTTCCTTCTGGATGGCCTCAAGGGTTGGGAGGGTCTTGAGGGTGCGTTTCTGGTCATCGTTGAGCTTTTCGGGATCCGTCGCGGCGTAGCCTGCGACGCGCGTCTATTTCAAGTGAGGTAAATACAAAGGACGGAAAGATATACGGTGAGGGTTGATGACGCACAATTTTCTTGTTGGTGGCCTTAAGACGCTTGCTGACGAGTTCGACGATGGGGCTGAGTTTGATGACATCTTCCTCCTGGATGCTGGGAGCCTGGGAGTCCTGGACAACGAGCTCCGGGGCGACAGCGCCCTGCTGGATGTCGGCAGGCTCTGGGGCTTTTTCAATTAAGGCGGCAGCGGTAGGATCTGAGACGGGGTGATCTTCGGGAGCATCGCCCTTTGCCTTTGCCTTGCGTTTCTTCCTCTGGGACTTTGAGAGGGGAGCTGGGGGAGGTGCGCCGGGGACGAAGCGTTGCTGGACGACAGGTTCTGGCATGATGGATACTGGTGTTTGTGCAGAGAGACAGAACGAACCGGCAAAAAAGCCAGAAGCAAACTTCCCACGCTCATGTTGATCTCCATGTTGCACCCCTTCAGCTTTCCAGACGCTAATACCGCTCTTCGTGCCCAAGGCATCGCCTTCCTCGTCCACCGCGGCGTCCTTGCTCGTCACTCCCCAGTCCTCGGAGACGCCACCGCTGCCCTCAAAAACTCCTGCTCCAACAGACTCAACGGCTGTCCTGTCCTTGAGCTCGACGACAGTCCAGAAGATCTCGCCCACTTCCTATTGGCGCTCTACGACGGCGTGTATGTCTCCAGTTTCACCTCCCACTCTGTCTGACAAAGTCCAGCTCACGTCTCAAGCATGACCCTTCCAACTTCGAAGTCGTCTCGGCTGTCCTCCGTCTCGCGACCAAATACAATGCCTACAAGATCCGCGAAGATGTCCTTCGGGGTATGACGCCCAGTTGGCCAACAACGCTCACTCAGTGGGAAATCCGCGAAGCTGCAGCCACAAACCCGAATGGGCTCTATAAACCCCGTCTCTCCTATCCTCATCCGATCCTGGTCATCAACCTTGCAAGGGCGACCAATGCCTTTGAACTCCTGCCCTCTGCGTTCTACGATCTCTCCCGCTGTGTGGCAAGCGATATCGCTGCTGGGTACAAATGTCCACGCACTTCCACTTTGCACCACCTCTCTCCGGACGACCTTATGAACGTCTTCAAAGGCAAGGAACAGGCTTCTCGCTACCTTTCTACATTTATTGTCAACGAACTCGAGGGACGACAACCCTCAGCCGCATGCGTCTACACCAATGAACAGGACCCTATTAAGAAACACACCTGTCGGGTCGCATTCGAAGTTATCACTTTCGAAATCCTCAGAGACGTCAACGGCGTCGTGTGTCATCGAAGCTCGGATCCCTTGTTTGCTATTGTCGACGCAGAGCTTATGCAGGTGAGAGAAGATGCGACTGTGACGACTGGTACCTCCCTCAAGGCTTGTGATAATTGTCGGGCCGAATTTGCTACTGTTGTCGATGCTGTTCGCGAAGAGTTCTGGAACAGGCTGCCTCTGTGGTTTGGTCTCGACGTTCCCAACTGGCCTGCCTAGAACGAATCGAAGAAACTTGGTTTATCATTATTTTTTATATATTAATTTTGGTTTGTACCACTGTATATCATGTCAATGGATAGTCTGCCACGCGACTCTCTTACACTTGAACCACTACCATGGATCCCGAAGACCAGGAAATGGAACGGGCTCAAGATTCTGTTGCAGTGGAAGAAATCGAAAATCTCGTTCTCTCCTTTCTCACTCAGCTCGTCGACGCTAGCAATCCACCCGATCCTAATGAAATCCTATCAGCTCGCCAGCGCCGTGCCAAGTCAAAGATCCAGATCCAACTTGCCAATCGCACCAAGGGGTCACCCAAAACGTTAACGTATCCAAAGAAATGCGCCTCTGGCAGCGTGCGTCCACTAGGTGAGTGCACATATGCGGTGTGCGGATGGACCAATACGGACTTCGAAGAGCAGCACAGTTATTCCGCGTTTTGGACCTTGCGCATGAAGCAATTATCGAAGATATACCAATGACAAAACGGTGTGTCCGTTCTTCATCTTCCCCTTCCCCTTCTCATTGCAAGCTCGCTTTGAAGGGATATTTTTTATAACGACGTGCAACTCTTCAAATCCCAAAAGACCGTCGACACGGTTCTTCAAGTTGTTCGGGCCGTTTATAATTATTGACCTTTGTCGTGTAGCTCGTAGATGACCTGGCAGCGACATTCGACCTGGACCGGTCTTCTCTCAACATCGTAAGCACACCACTCGCACACCTACCCATCCCACTCGGGCTTCTAACAAAGAGCCAGCGCGCGTCAAGTAAAGGGCTTATATGCGGCTCCGGTCTGAGCATCCACCTCGTCTCTAGCGAGACGATTCAACCAACGGACACAGAGGTGCACATCACCTGTCTCAGCACCGGGCTACCGACACTGATCAATGCCGCGTCATCCAGGGCACATTGATCCCCGTAGGCGAGGATGTACAATCCTTCAGCCTCGATAAAGATGTTCGTTGGGTTCTGATAGTCGAGAAAGAAGTGGGTGTCACTATATGCGCAGCTTGTCGAGGGTCCTCAAGAGTGCATAGGCTGTTTTTCAAACCCTTTGTCGTTTGAACGTCACGAACCACGAGGAAATGCCAGGAAGAGGGTTGCTTATCACCGTTCGCACCTCGTCCTCGACCTACCATTTACTGCAGAACCTGAACGCCCCCATGGATAGGGAAAGGGATACCCAGATGTCGCCACACGACACCTAGTAAAGACCCTTGCTGAATGCCTACCTTGTCGGTGAGCAGGCTCACCGTAACCTACGGTGTATCTGTTAATATCCACATACGAAGGATACCAATCATGGCGCTGGTAGATGCAGACCCCTACGGTCTCGACATCTTATCTGTATACAACTATGGTAGCAAAGCTTTGAAGCATGAGAACCAACGATTGGCGGCCGGCGGAAGGGTGGTGTGGGTGGGGATCTGGGCCAGTGAGCTCTCAAGGTGCGTTTTGTCCCGGACATCTCACACCGTATATCAAATAATGGCGGATATGGGTAAATGCGATAGGCTTGGCATTGACAAAGATAAGCTGTTGCCAATATCCAAAGGAGATGAGAAGAAGGCAAGTGAAAGAATGGCATGGATCTTCATGGTAAAGGCATCCGGCTGATTGTTTTGCAGGCTTTCGCTATGCTCAGGAGGTCGAGGGACGTTTTACCGTCCGAGTGGAAGTACATCTTTCACCTTCTCAGTGTTTGCCACGTCTGAAAACGAGTTTAGGAAGGAACTCGTACACATGCTGTTTCACCGCCGCAAAGCCGAGATTGAGATCCTTTCCACGATGAACACCACCGATGTTGACCTACTGGAATGTGAACAAGAGTATGATGCGAGCATGGATATGGACATGCATATGGCAGTGGATCTGGCTACGGGAAGCTCGACTGCGGACGTCATGATATCAATACCTAGACCGGTGACCAAGATCATGAGCACCGAGGACGACAACCAGCAATCGCACCAAGAGAGAGGTATAGCCGTTCAGTCCCACGAAGGCTTTGGTATGCCGCTTTCTGCTCTACAATTGCCTTCTCCGGAACTAATTGTTCTATCTGTCAACACCCACTCCATGTTTTGGAATTGCTGTGCCGGGTTTTAGCGATGGCTGTTGAAGCCGGACCTGCTTCAACGAGTTCAAATGGGTCTATAATGCTTCCATCCGATAAGAACCCCGTCTCGGAGGAGCGTTCAGCTATGTCAACTTCCACGACATATGTCTCGTTTCCGGTTCCCTCAAACGTTCATCCTTCGGCTCGTGGTGCTCGGTATGGGCTGTTCTGGTATCTGCGCAAGAAGATCTGTCAACTGGTAAATGATTATGAAGCGCAGCACCTAAGGCAGGAGGGCTGTGACGATCATACGCAGCTATCGATGGTTGAGAACTGACCTGGACTCGTTTCTCTCAAAGACAAACGTTCGTGGTCGTAGCGGGGACAGTAATTCTATTTTTATCCCTTCATATTTTCTTGGCGCTGGACTGGGAACAATTTTAGTTGTGGGTTATGGGCATGCAATATGGCTCATGTTCGCCATATGTTCTTTCGATGCTCCAAGATTGCGGTGTTGAACGAGTAGCTAGCTCTTTGGGTCAGGTTTCAAAAGTAAGCGATGAACCCAGTTATTATCACTGATCATGATTCTTCACATTCCGTCGTGCGTTCCGTCCATTAGACGCCGTGCTGCTAACTCCGTTCAATCTCCGTGTTCGAGTCTATGATATGAATACGCGTCTATGTTGTAGAGTTATCAAGTAGTTCTATTGGATCGGGGTAAACTAGGCAAGCTGTCGTGGAGTGGGTATAAATCGTTAAGCTGTTTCAGAAATTTCCGATGAGCTAGGGTTACGCCAAGAAGCAAAGTGCACGACAGCAACAAGAAGACGTCTAGATAGATAGTTGGATCAAATACTCCGGGGACTCAGAGCGTTTGAACATCGTCATACAATAAAAGGTCCGGAAGTGTTCATAATACAAAGGCTGAAATGCAAGCATTCATCAAGTGATTAACATCTAAAGGAGTGGCTAGGATAAACGAGTGAGATGCCGAAGGAGTGTGGTTACCGAGTGACTGCGAGCGTGAGATCAACTGTCCTATAATTGAGTAAAATGCAATGTCGTGGCAGTGTAGGAAGTGAAGGCCTTGAGAAGGCCAAGCCATAGCCCAAGCAAATCCAACAAGGAATGGGAAGGAAGTAGAAGGTTATGGGAATGGCGATGAATGCCGAGCCGAATAACAGATAGTCCGTTCGAAAGAACAAAGGCGTATAGAAATGGAATAAGAAAAGCAAAAAACTGGAAGGCGCAATGAGCCCTAGGTGAGAATACCCCAGTAAGCAAGCGAGCTATCACTCAGGATGCCTGTTTGGGCTTCCCAGATAGCATGACCATTGGTGGTCTTCACCGCATAGAGTAAGAAGGGGGCGGGTCAATACCAGGGTCCTGCGAGGCTCTTCCTTCGGCAATTCGCTTGTCATTATCGGCTTCGAGCGCTTTCTGGTATGCCCGCACTTCGGAGTGGAGTGTTCCTGCGGCGTGGCTTCCTTGTGGACTGAGACTACGCGTAATACCACCAGCCCCAGCCCCAGCTTCACGAGGTAAAGCAGGTAATGGTGCGGTGGCCCAATGGGGTGCGTCACCGTGGTCTGAGTAAGGGGATGTGAGGATGGAACCTTCATCTCCGGTACGCGAAGCTGAGCGGGCGAGGTTTCTGTAACCACCTCCTGGGGAAACAGGTCTATCGTCGTAACCCGGTGTCACTGCTGGCATGAGGGGTGAGATAGGACTAGTTGGGACGCTGCTGTAGTTGTTATCGCCACTGCGACCGATATTTCGGTTCGTACGTGCTGCCGCAGTGATGGGTGATCTATTGCCAAAGTCGACTTGGGACATCTCGTTAGCACCGGTGTTGGAGCGGGAGAGACCGCTGCCGGTGAGGAATGCGGCGGGCACGAAACCTTGAGGTCTTTTCTTGGCTCTGCGGAGGCGCTTACGGTATTTCGCGAGGCACATCAGGATGAGGCCAACGATGACAACTGCGATCATGGTGAGATGGCGACGAGATTGAGGTGCGGAAAAGTGCTTACTGAGACCGATAACTAGGCCGGCGATACCGCCTTTGCTGATACCGCCACCTGAAGAATTCGAGAGACTACCAGTACTTGAGTGTTGTGCAGCATTTGCTGAGAGACTGCTGGTCTGACTTCTTGTGCTATGGGAGTTGTTCTTGCCAGTAGTAGATGCACTAGCATTTGGGGCAGGCGTTTGTGACACGCCTACTGGTGATGAGGACCCGTTTGGTGCAGGCGTTTGACTCGCAGCGCTACCACGAACACTGGTGGAGGTCGTGCAAACGTTGTTCTTGCAACTGGTTACGACACAAACACCGTTCTTGCAGCTTTCGGAGTCGGAGTCAGAGTCAGAGTCCGAGTCACTGTCAGAGTCAGAATCGCCATCTTCCCCGCCACGCTGGCGGACACTGCGGAATAACATGAATCGCTGAGATTTAAAGGTGGAGTAAAAATGGGCGTACTGTAAAACCCGAGCGGAGGCATTCCCTGTCTGCAGTAGTAGCATAAGGAGCGCGACGGGTCCTGAGGAGGACGCGGAGAGTGACGCGGAGAGCATCTTTAAAATTGACGAGTAACGCGAATAACGATATGGATGAGAGGATATGATGCTCTTATGCCATGTACTCGTGGCTGGGCCGAGGAGAGAGAAAAGAACGACGACGCAAGGCTGCGGGGTTAAATAAGGAAGCGGTAGGCTTCGCGATGATTGTTGGAGATGTTGTGGTCTAGAGAAGCTGGAAACCGGACAGCCGGGCCCCATATTTCAAACTTGGAGCCACTAGAAGCGACTAAGATCTCTCAGGGTTGTTGATGGATTGCGTTGTATCGTCATTGTTCATTCGGCTAGCCTGCTGCGATGCTGCTGGAAAATCGGAGTTGACTTCGCGGCGGTGATAGTGTGGTGTATGTCTGCCAAGCTTCAAAAGCCCATCCAGTGAAAAAGATATGTTAGAGATGATTATATGTCAAGTTGTCTCCAAAACCGCGTTGTGGAAATGTTTCCAGGGTGGACATGATGTGAGATGGACGTGATTAGTCATGGATTTCCCAGGTTTGTGAGCTGTGGAAATATGGGCGTTGTGCTTCAGATTTTAACGCTCAGTTGTGATCATTGTCAACATGCTACTCCGCCTTGTTATGCGCAAAGCTGCCATTAGCTGCGTAATCGACATCTTGTCAGCCACTCGCCAACCGCCCAAAGTTCTTAAATAACTATTTCTATACGCAGGTAATGTGTATCTCCTGGAGAACGGGAGGCGCCCAGCCTTTAGGTCGGGCAAGTAAGGGATATCGTAATGGCACCAACCGTCTCCCCGCACGTTTGCACCCGCTAGAAAGACATAGCCAACGCGAAACCTTGTTTGTGGCACAACGTTGCGATCTGCTTTAATCCCAGTATCCCAACACGCACTAGTGACATGATCGAAAAGCCAATCATCAAGCCAGAAGCGTATGTCATTAAAGTATTCTTCTTTTCCATTGGACCAGCTAGTAATCTGCTCTGGGTAACTGCCAGGCCAGGAATGCGTTCTCCAACCATTCCGGCAAGGAGTTGATCACCTGTGGGAGGCCCAAAAGCATCACGTTGGCCAAATCCATACGGGATATGGCGTTTAATGAGACTTTAATGCTGGTATCTATGCTGCAGTCAAGTTGGAAAGGTAGGGATCGTACACTCCGCAAATACGAGGCTTTCAACCCTCCTTCATCCACCTTCACACCTTCCAAACCCTAATAGCCTTGAAATCCACTTCTGATATGCAAGGTGTCGAATTCCCGAGGTTGCTGCTCGCTGTCCTTACTAGAGGAGTTCTGACACAATAGCTGGAATGTGACGGTAAATGATTCAAGAGCTTGACGTGTTTAAATATAGAAAGGGGTCGGATCTGGCTCATAACCCAGCCATGTTCCACCCAAGGTTCGTTAATGGAGGCTTCGCAGGTAGCTGATGATGTCGAACGGATGGCGTTGTAAGTCGACTTATGTTCTTTTACGTTGATCTTTGCTTGGTCCTGGGATGAAGCTCTACTTGTTCTGTCCGGCTTAACGCTGAATTTTAATGATAGGAGGGTACTAATAATAGTATAGATTCAGTCATGTCCAGGCGAAACCCGAAAGCTTTCTAAGACACACTATCACCAGATAGTACATATCTTGCACGTTCGCTACTGATAGTATATTCCACGGTGAACGGCATGCTCTTGGGTGACTGCATTTTATCGTGTACAAGCCGAAAACAACACTAACATTCTTCGGGAAGGAAACTATGGAGAATTCAACGGAGAGGCTTTGCTTCCGCAAGACCTCGAAAGAATGATCTTCAAATGCGCCGCATACACATACCCATCAACTACACCAAGTCCCCGACTCATCGCACATCGCGTTAAAACCTGGTGTGTTAAGCTTCCGAACTCGTAGTATATAACAGAGTCTTCCAACCAACGAGCGTCTGCAGGGTCGACCCAGTCCACTTTGCTGTGTTTGTTTGCAAGGAACGCGTTACCGACCTTCAACTTTCCCCATTGGAATCACGAATTTTCTCAAATTATGGTCGCCACGCCAAGCACCTCTTTTTAAAGCACACGTATTTTAGAGAAAGACTGATGAAGGTGCTACAAAGCTGTCCCAATCTCATTGACTTAGCCTTGTGGCCGACCCCGCCACCGGTGTCCTTGGACAAAATCATACCTTTGATCCCGAATATACAGCAGCTTTACGGCGACGTGGAATCATGGTTCTCTAGCACCACTTAAGAGTTCTATTCCAGCCCATCAGCCCCAGCCGCTGGGTGGTTTGCAAATCTAACACACTTGCACATCAAAAACACGGACGAAGGTTGGCAGAAGTTGGGACACAAATATGGCATTGCCTCTTTGCCGGCTCTGACACATCTTGGAATTGAAGGGGAAGTCGATGTGTGTAGGAATGACATGATCCATTTCGATCTCACAGTAATTGAGGGTGCGCTAAGCGAATGTCCTAAACTCGAAGTTTTAGTCCTCCATCGTCACAAGCATGTTGGAGTGCGTATGTGCCGTGCTCTGATCCCGTGCGAGGCAAGTGCAGACGTGTATGAGGATCCGAGGTTGGTATTACTTCTATGGCATGAACCTTTGTTAGCGGACCCGTACTCTAAACGGGATTGGGAACGCGGTGTCCGAGGAGGGGAGGACTTCTGGATTGTGGCAGAGAAAATCGTGAAAGCAAAGAAAGGTGAGCCCCGGCTTCTGTTTAAGAATGCTGTTTTTTTTTTCCTTTTTAACCTGCGTCTGTAGAAAAGAACTACACAGGTTTCGTCAGGGACTGGATATACATTAACGAGTATGCACAGTACATCAATGCCTAGTCCCAGCTCCGTGTCTCGTATCGTCCGGATTCAAAAATTAATCAGGCATGCATCCTGAAACAACGGACTCCAATAAATTGCTGCTCTATGATTTTGATAAAATAAATCCCCTTTCCTCATAACAACGCCGAATTAAGGCCATATGTTAACAAGACACCATACTGAGCGAAACCTAGCATACACGGACTTGCGCTCTACTGGTATGTGGCATTTTCGTGAGTATATGCGTTGGACTACTGACTCTATGCGCACCTATTTGTACCTCCTCTTCGAATGTAGCCAAGGTACCTGTCCTTAAACAATTTGGATCGGATCATCCGCGTCATAGTCCCGGAGGCTGCGAGGTATCTTCAGTGGGTTTCATTGTTTGTAGTTCGAGCACAAATTTCCCGACCTTTTCAGTGACAGTAGGGGTGGTCCTTCGCTTAGTACCCCTTCGTTTAGTCGCCGTATCTGAGGATCTGAGGTTTCCGCTGGTGTTACTATAGGATGGTCATGATGCGTATTGAAAAAAAAAGTGTAAGCCTGCTACGAGACTAAGAAACAGACCTCACTAGATATCAGCCAGGGAAACCAATAGGCACGCGACGCGTTAACGAGTAGCGTATACGCGGGCACCAATGATAGTAATAGTGTTCGATGGAAGAGGAATGTCTGTCCATAAAGGGATGACCGTCTGATATACATCGGGGATCCCCCTATTCCCGGAGATAGGGGCCATCCTCTACGATATCATTGGTCTCCGTTGTAAACGTCCGGGCTTACACCAGGGTGGCGATGGTTATCTAATTATCTAGTTCAAAGCTAGATAAGGACACCTGCATTGAGTCAACAACCAATATGAGGTTCCGAACGGCTGGAGCCGGCTTCTTCCCATGTGTTGACCAGAATGAAACAAGCCCTTGGTGAGGAGCGATGTGCGGTCTTAACTCATAACTGAGCCGGCGAGATGATTATCCCGACTTAGAGGATACGAAGATCAGATGTTGTTACACAACGCACTGTCATTTGCAAATGTTACTTGAAATAGGACAAATCCGAAGTTCAAATTCAGATAACTTGGAGGGTGTCTATTCGTCGAAGTACTATAAGTCTAGGAGGCACTGGGAAATAGATCTGTCGAGATAGCACTGAAATCAAACAACTTGATGTTCCGAAAGACCCGGCAGGTCATTGAAGCTGTAAACGGAATAAACAAAATTGAAAGCGTGATTTTAACCCGAGTGCTAATAGAGGGTAGATATGCCATCACCCCAACGAGAATAGTCATCCCCACAGTGATTCTAAGCAGAAAATAATTCGATTCAACACAATCCAAACATTCTTAAATTCTTGAAGGAGTACTTACAAGTAATATTGCTGGCCTCCTCGTAGAATTGCACGAGACAACCGAGGAAGTGCCTTCCCTGACACCAGAGTATCCCATCTAATCACATCATCCACCAAACTATGCGTTGTCGCGATTTTCCATGAGATCGCTAAAAAGACGGAGGTATCGAAAAGAAGCACAGAGAATACACCAAATACTGTATAGGGTTTGAATGGGGCGCCCCGAGTATAGTGGGTTCCTGGAATGTAGCTTGGGTTGGCACCAAGGAGCAATACAATTCCAGATAGAGAATGTATAGCCCAGAATGCAGAGAAACACCATTGGACCCAGCGATTCTCAGCGTAAACTGCATGAACCCGCCGGAGGAATAGATAGGAGGTGCATGATACCGCCAAAATGCAGAGGCAACTGGCGGCTCGGGCTAAGGTGACAGTATTTTCGTGTGGCATGGCTGGTTGGAGTGGTGTGAGCTTCTGTGTCGGACCCCAAAACATTCTACACGCACTTCTTACAATGACACCAAAGAAAACATATCCCACTGCGAAAAGTCTGTTGCAACACCAACGTTGAACAAAAGGTCTTGTTGGATATCACAACCCACCTTGAGAATACAAAACAAAAAATGACAAACCGAAATGGACTCCGCCTTACGATTTTAATGTCGTCAGAAATATAAATGAGTATATCCCAAATAGTTGCCTGTGTGATGCAATGGTAAGGATTCAACCGAGATGAGAGTAGTGAAAGGACGTACCCCAAATACAGCCAAAGTGATGTTTCTGCAGACTTCAAACTCCTGAGCATCAGAAGGTGAAAGATGATTGAGATAGGTATCTGGATTGGGGAACACAGTTGAGTTCGCAATGTTAGTCATTATACTCAAAGAGTTGAGAGGTTTGCAAGCCGAGCATTTTTAAGTAGTCGTGCTGATAGTTATCGGTTAGGTGTCTTCCATTTCTGCCCTGCTGGAGGAGTGTAACCCTAGGGCGGTGATCATTATTCAGTCCAAAGCCTCATGAAGTCTTCTGCGTGGTTGAGGAAGACAAAGTTCTAAGTGATTGGGGCCGAGTTCCTCCTGAGTCACAGTGGTACAAGGAAAAGTGAAGGGGATCTGATGCCAGAAAGCCTAAGTGACACTTTCGATTCATGGAATGGTCTCAATACAGGATGCATACAGCCTCAGTGTCCTCAACCTTGACTAATTGATTATTGATACGTTATCCCACGAGGCCCGAGAGTCATTCCAGCTGATAGCAAGATCTAAGACCTCCTCTGAGGCGGTGGACCTCTGTGTCTCCTGTGTGCTCCACCCTCCATGGCTCTACTTTCTCTTCATATCTAGCCCGTACGCCCAATGTGGATCAGCAAGAACATGAGACTTGTCCATGGCAAACATACAATGCATTACCACCCTGTGTGGTACCTGCATTTTTGTTTCGTGACTTCACATCTCATACTTACTCAATTCTTGATTGGGCATAGTCACCGGCATCGTATGGGGGCCGGTACCAATGCCCATGTATGAGCGACCGGTTCCCAACCCTATTGGGTCATGCAGGGTCACAGTGCAGTTGTATTGCCCGGTTCCTGTTTGACATCCGGCATTTCATCGTTCGAGGAGATAAATGTCCGGTTTCGGGGATTTGCAAAGTCAGAGGAACTCGACGCCGTGTGAGCGATGACACAAGCGTTTCCTGTATGTATATATAAGCACTGGTGTGCTCTTGTTGGGGGCATCTTATTTCATAACCGAGCCAACAAGATGATTATCCTGACTTGGGGGATGTGAGGATCAGATTTCGTTGCACAACACACTGCCATTCACTTGGAGTACCTTCTCTTGTGCCGCATGAAGTTTGACGCCGAAAACCTGTTAGATAGCGTGACGCAACCGATAGTAAATTAACAATTGAAGTGATATTATTAGGACAAAATCACCACTCTCAAGCTAGAGCACAGGAAATACAGATTGGAATGGATTCACCCTCACAGATCTAAGGGCGACTAGCGGAAGCAGTATTGTAAGCGAATTGGATATTAGAAATGGGGTTTGTCGGAACGGCATCGAAATCAAACAGTTTGATATTTCGGAAGACCCGACAAGCCATTGAAGCCACGAGAGGAACAAATGGTATGGATAATGTGACTTTAATGGGCGGGTGAATGGATGGAAGGTATACTATCACACCAATGACGATAGTAAATCCAATCGTCATCCTAGAGCAAAAAGGACAAGGATCAGTGATAACCGAAAGGTAACCAGGAGACTCTAAGTGGCACCTACAAGTAATACTGCTGGCCTCCTCGCAATATAGCGCGCGATAACCGAGGAAGTGCCTTGCCTGATACTAAGGTGTCCCATCTGATTCTGTCGTCCAACGCACCATGATCCGTCGCGATTTTGTACGAGATTGCCAAGAAAACAGAAGTGTCAAACAGAAGTATGATAGATCCAATAATTGCGACGTAGGGTTTGATGTAAGTGTCTTGGGAATAGCGTGTTCCAGGGATGTGCGTTGGCTTTACGCCAAGAGGGACTGCGAGTTCGGATGCAACGTGAATGACCCAAAACATAGAGAAGAACCAGCGGACCCATCGCTTATCGGCGTACACGGCATGCACTCGTCGAAGGAACAGATAGGATGCGCATGTCATCGCCAAAACACTCAGGCAGCCAGCAACCAGGGCCAAAGTGCGTGGGTTGTCATTTGGCATGGCTAAGAATTACGAATAAAGACCGGATGACAGACTTTGCAATGGATATTGAATACATACTTCTTTCCATGACACCGAGAAGAACATAACCAGCAGCGAAGAGTCTAATCGGACGTCAGCTTCGATGGCAGGTCAGTACTAGAATGATAAATACCTCGAGAATATGAAACAAAAAATGACCAGACGAAAAGGGCTATCCTTTACGATCCGAATATCATCGGGTATGTAAAGGAGTATATCCCATATCGTTGCCTGCCAATATGTTAAAAGGCCTTATTATACAGAAATCACAATGGCGAGGAACGCACACCAAAAACTACCAATGTGATGTTCCTGCAGATTTCGAATTCTGTTGCGTCAGATGGCGAAAGATGGTTGAGATAAGTATCAGGGTTGAGGAACGTAGAATTCGTAGCGCTCTCCATGATACGGAAACCAGGTGAGACAAAGACGTTGCCATGCCTTGGGTTTGTAGAGGCTTGTTTTTGAGGCCAGGCTGGACGGGTACGAAGCTATGCCGATGCACAGCGATAGCTATCCAGCCCTAGCCCGATGAGGTCTTGTGCGTCGGCCTTGACGAAGCTACCAATGCTTGGGATCGGTTTCTTCCTGGGCGTTAGCCAGAATGAAAATGATCAGACACCAGAACATTCTAAGGGACAGGTTCGAGTCATAGATAAAGATCTTCTGGCTTCACGGCCGGTTGTAGGGGCACTGTTGTTCTTAATCGCCGTTATCAAAATGCGGGGAAGAAGCATAACCGAAGCAAGCTTGCCCAAACCATGACAAGCATCAATGCAAAACGGAAGGGTTTGCACAAATGTGGAAGTCAACGATAGCAAGCCGAGGGTCGCGACTGGTGGGCCTGGGACTTCAAATGGCGATATTTGTATATAATCGGTGTAAAGTCGAGGAAGTATAGTCCACAGTCAAGAGTCAAGACGGGGTTGATGTTGAACGCGTCCGGCCGGTTGAGCTTGCCATGGCGTGGGAATACTTATCAATCCTGTCAACCTCAAGATTTTGTAGGTATCCAAGCACCATGTAAGCAGCGTGAAACTTATAGGATATGGGATATGACAATTGTTAGCAAGTCTTAAGAGATCCATCGGACTTGTCTATCCAGCTGTTAGAGAAAAAAAAAATTGGAGTAGGGTGTTCGAAGAAATGATAGCAGTTCTGTGGTTCAGTATGGTATGGGCGCAGTCAGGTGTAGGTACAATCTATGCGGACTGAATATTGGATGCAAGACTTCATTGCGCAGTATTGAAATCAAAGAGTTTGATGTTTCGAAAGACTCGGCAGGCCATTGAAGCCATGAGAGGTACCACGGGTTTCGTAAATGTGAGCTTGAATATCTGGTGAACGGACGGGAGACCTAGAAGTATCCCAACAAGGGTCGTCATCCCAACTGTGATTCTAAACGCGAGTCATTAGTATGCAAAAACTGAAAGGGCAAGTACTGACAGGTAATATTGCTGTCCTCCTTGCAGAATCGCGCGCGATAGCCGTGGAAGGGCTTTTCCGGACACGAGGGTATCCCATGAGACCCGCTCGTCAACCAAGCTATGGGTCGACGCAATTTTGTACGAGACCGCGAGGAAAACAAAGGAATCGAAAAGGAGAGGAACGAAGGCACCAATAGCGGCATAGGGATGGAGTCCAGCATCCTTTTCGTAATGGGTTCCTGGGATGAAGGTTGGCTGTATACCTAGAAGTATTGCGAGCCCTGCTAGAGAACTCATGACCCAGAACGCAGAAAAGAACCGTTGAACGTATTTGTTCTCGGCATACACAGCATGGACCCGCCGAAGGAACAAATAGGATGCAGTTGTCATTGATAAAACGCACAAGAACCCCGCTGCCATATCCAAAGCATGAAGGTTTTCGATGGGTATAGCTGACAAAATAGTGTGAATAAATTTGACAGAAATTTGAGCCCAACACGCACTCCTGTCAATTACACTAACAAGAACATACACCATAGCAAAAAATCTGTATTAATCTAGATGAGAACCAGTGACGTGCTGAATCTGAGAAAGATACCTTGAGAATAAGAAACAGAATATAACAAGCCGGAAGCGGCTGCGCCTCACGATTTGAGTGTCATCAGGTATGTAAACGAGTATGTCCCACACAGTCGCCTTTGCAAGCGTTAATAGATGCTCTAGGGTCATAGCGGGGAAATGACATACCCCAAGGACGGCCAGCGTAACATTTCTGCAGATTTCAAACTCCCTGGCATCTGGAGGCGATAGATGGTTGAGATAAGTATCCGGGTTAGGCAGCTCAGGATTCAACATAATGCCCAAGTTCGAAAGGAAGAGCAATGCTGGGATCTCATGTATATGTGTATGTCTGTGGCCGTGTTAGAGGCTGTCCCAAATCAATATCCAGCTCCATCGCAACCGTCTAAACCTCGGTATGCATCAGTAGTGAGCAGACACCATTAGCATGAAAGTCGTCAGAAGAACCGACACCCACCTCCTTAAACAACGGAAAGAGGGTAACGAGGGCAGGTACGAGAAAAAATGCACAGTACGAGTGTGGGGGGCCCCAATATATGGCAGTATTATTCATGGATTCGTGGGGCCAACCGTGGGGTAGGAAATGATGATTCTGTGAAGAAAAGCGCGATGTTCGGAGTGTTGATCCTGGAGATAACCCGGTTCTAACATGTTTGGGGCAAGTGTGAAGGCGTAGAAATATTCACAAAATATGAGACAACGGAGAGCAAGCTGAGCGTTGAGCGCGAGCACTGAGGTAACTCGCCACCATCGTTACAGACTCACACGACCCAGGCCGTGACTGCCTTCACGTCATTGTTCAGAAAGGCTAATAACAGCATGTGGTACAGGGCTCCGTACTCAGCTCTGCCTCGTCTGGCA
The DNA here is from genome assembly GCA_018524465.1 of Podaxis pistillaris. Classification (NCBI taxonomy): domain Eukaryota; kingdom Fungi; phylum Basidiomycota; class Agaricomycetes; order Agaricales; family Agaricaceae; genus Podaxis; species Podaxis pistillaris. The sequence goes on along the minus strand of JAEUWN010000704.1, from coordinate 790,832 downwards.
TCTAGGGGACCCATTCGCTCGTGGCTTTACAGCAAGCACTTATCAGTTGATTAGGGCATAAGAAGAACGCTTAGAGAAGCATACGCCGAGATGTATGAAGGTTCGAAGTTAATAGTGCACCCGTGGTGCGAGGTCAACTTCTCGGATCCATATTCTAGACGAATTGGGAATGCGGTGCCCAGGAAGGGGAAGATTCTTGGGTCGTAGGTGGTGCGTTGTCTGAATGTATGAAGAACCCGAGGTATTAGTTACAGACCCAGCAGTGAATTTCTAGCACGTCAGCGACGAGGATGCCAACGTGCAGTTGGGAACAGATGAGGCTATGTCTGGACGCGAAATTGGTATTGAATTGGTATTGTCCAGTTCAGTCCAGGTGTAAGTCATGTCCTGGGATGAAAAGCTCATGGGTAGGATTTCTGAGCAGTAGCAGCGAGGATCGTGCGAATAGTGCAGGGTAGAGGTTGACTCGCGATGGGCAACAGTGTCTTTGTGCCCGATCACAATTCTAATGGAGAGACATAATGCTGGCTTCAAGATATGGATTCATATAGGTGAGTACCAGTAGTGCATTATCAATGCAAGATATAATCCAATTCCTACCTAACATCCAAGAATAAGCATGAGATTGAACGAGTCATTTTCAAAAAGACCAAGTACATCAATCACGCCAGATTTTTAGGAAGGCCCTCCGCATTCAACAACGCCTCTTCATCTCCCAATTTTCTTGGTCCATCACCAACACGGGTATGAATAAGTCCCTTGACAGCCCCAACTTCAAATCTCTTCGCCACATTCTCGTTGAATCCTGCGGGCACCTTTCCAACCAACTGCCCGCCACCAAGCAATCCAAATACATCCTTGAACGAACCCTCCTGCTGCGGGAAGTACGCCGCGATGAGCTCTACAATCTCCTTCACATTCTCCTTTGGCGCGTAGATGACCGCATTAGGTCCAGCATCATAGGTATATGCAGCCTTGTAACCTTTGCCTGCCTCAATCGAAAGTCGGTTATACTCAACAATAACCGCAATAATCGCCCTGCTGACATCGTTCATATAGAAAATCGGAGGTTCAGTGTCCAACGCGACTGCATGGAACTGGTTCGAATCGGCCATCGTAATCTTCGCGAACGTGTCAAAATCTCTCTCCAAAATAGCCTTCTCGATATCTTTCATCCGTTGAGGGACGACATGCTTGATCCGGTGTTGGAGGAGTGGCGACGTCTCAACCGTGCGTTGCATACCACTGGTACTAGACGTGCCCTTTTTGTCGTCGGAGACTACGCAGATAAGAGCGTGGATGTCGGGCCAGTGGGATTGGGGTGCGACTTGAACTGCGAGGGAATCGGACCCGGAGGGGTCTGATCCCATTTGCCAGGCGACAAAGCCACCGAAGAGGGACCGGCAAGCTGATCCGGAACCTTGGCGAGCAATGAGGGAGAGGATGGAAGGGTTAACGGGGAGAGCATAGAGATGTGCAAGGGAAGACACAAGGGCTGCGAAGCCGGACGCAGAGGAAGCAAGACCAGCGGCGGTGGGGAAGTTGTTGTGAGAGCATATATGCACATTGTATGTTGACAGCTGAAGAGATGGATGATATTAAATAACCATTCGGCGGTGAAAAAACGAGGGTCGACCTTTGGCTCGCTAGGATTTTTATCTTCAACCTCTTCTTTCCTCAAGCGCTTCATCTCGCGGATACAAGTCGCCAATCGACCACCTTCTTTGATCTCTTCCTCTTTGCCATTCAGCCACAGGCGATCTTTCGTAAATGACGGATCTGCACGAGAGGTCGTCGTGGATCGGAGGTGATCTTGGTCAAGAGTGACAGAGAGCGACGAGTTGGTGGGTAGGATCAGCTTCGTGTCTCGTTTGCCCCAGTATCTATGATCCAGCGGCTCGAGTCAGCGATACTTTGAGATTATTCCAAAAGGGTTCTCACTTAATACAAGCAATATTGACAGGGGCGGACGCAGTAGCTTGGTAAACGGTCATGGTGGGTATTGTGGAAGAAGTGGTCCAAGACTAGGCCCGACACTTATATGTCCAATTCTGTTCGCTTGGATCGGAGCGGGTGAGGACACCCACCGCGTCTCAATCAAGATCATCAATCGTCCTATAAATGTCAAGTGTACATTTTATCACACACACAATAGACAGATTTTGAGATTTTTGCACAAAAAAAAGACAGTACTAACAACCAACTAATACACGCTCAGAGAGGAAAAGAGAACACCGGTAACGGATAGGAACTGGAAAAGAACACAATAGCCAATCTTCACAAATAGGGAGAGAAAAAAAAAACAACTTTACGACAGTCAAAACAAGCAGATATATGTATGTATGTACGAATACGTGCGTGGCCCACTGTTCATCAGGTAGAAAGTAGAAGAATATATACTTGTAGGTACAACGTGGTTGGGGTGGGAGTGAAAGGGTGGAAATGCGGGTGGGAGGGTACCCAAAAAAGCGGAAAACAAGAGATGATAACAAGTGTAACGAGAAAATAGTGAGCGTAGTACCGGACAAACGATTGGGCTAGGAAAGGAATAGAGCAGATATACAACGGGCGCAACGACAAGGTGGAGAGTTGAACGGAAGGAACTCGACCCGACGTTACGAATCAGGAAGAATTCTGTGCAGCAGCTCGCGAGAGTTGATCTTTAGGATGTTTCACGCGGAACTCGGCAATTAGGCAAATATGGCTATGCACTAGTCAGCGGATGGAATTTTTCAAAAGAACGAGAAAACGTACTCCGAGGGGAAGTGGGCGTTCGGGAACCCGACCACTTTCTCCAGATAGCCTTTGTCCACCTCTCCAAGCACGGCATTGACACCCAGGTTACCCGCCGAGTACCACACATAATCAATCATACCCTGGAAGCTCGGTGTGTAGTTGGTCAGTTGATCACTAATTCCAGGTGCATAAGCGCTCTTAAGGCCAAGCCGGTGCCGCAATCCTTCCGATGTGTATCGCCCATACATGTGCGACATGAAATCAGGGTGGTCCGCCGCTAGTGTCCCATTCGTCAGGAACTCGTACACACCCGACTGTGGTACAGAATTAAAATCTCCACAGATAACCAGCGGGATCTTCGTTCCATCCGAGTACGTGGGCGGTGGTCGCGGAGGTGGTGTGTTCTCTTCACCTTCTTGGAGTTTCTGTGGAGGCCGAGGCGGGAGTTTGGCGAAGTTGTTAGCGATTTTCTCGATCTCTTCTATAAGCAATGCGACTTGTACGAGCTTGACGTCACGATACGCAGGATCCCAATGAATATGCGCGTTGGCGATAATGAACCGAGTGCCTGTCTGCTTGTCTTCCATCAGACAGATAACGGCAATGTGGTCCTTGCCCAGAACGCGATTGAACATATCGTCCGTCTTCTTGAAATCCTGCCGTTGCATGGCGACGGTGCTAAACTCGAGCAGGTGCTTCTCTACCAGTTGATATCTGGAATGCGGAATAAGCGGGAGAAGGTTAGCTTCATGCACTACCCAACGTACCTGGACGTTTTATAGAATGTTGCGCATCCATCAACCAACCTCCTATCCTGCTCGTTGTTCATCGTCCTCGCCCTGGACTTTGGCCAGTAAACGCCTTCATAGTCGCGTAGACTGAGATTCTTGGTGAAGTAATCTTCGTACTGCGCCACGTCCACTTCTTGTAAACACAAAAAGTCGGCGTCCGAGCTGACGATCTCATTCAAGATCAATTCCTTTCTGTAGTCCCATGACAAGGCCCACGCGGGTGTGTATCCATATAGCCTCTCCGTTGCGTACTTTTCACATAGGATGTTATAAGAAAGCACGCTGAACGTCTCGGCATTGGGGTCGTTGAGGAGCGCATCCTGCTCGGGTGGAGTTAAGAGAGACTTCCACACTCTTTCAGGGGGAGGCGCAGGTACAGGACCTGTGTCCCGTAGATAGGACACAAGAGCTGGCGTCCCATCTTTCTGCACTAGCGCCTTCAGTTGTGCATCAAGCGGATTGCCTTCGATACCCAACGTCTGTAGCTGATGCAAACTTCCGAGCTCGGGAGGGAGTGTCGACAAATGATTGTCAAAGACGTACAATTCCTTCAACTGCGTGAGCATTCCTAGTTCGGGTGGTAGGGACGTGAGATTATTCCCCGACAAATCTAGTAGTTCCAAGTGCCGCAACTTGGCAATCTCCGGTGGGATTGATGTTAGGGCGTTATGGTTCAGGTAAAGGGTGGCAAGGAAGGTGAACGAGAAGAGACCTGAGTTGGAAGGTAGATTCTTGATATTGACACCTCCCATGTCTAATGAAGTCCAGGTGTTCTCGGGCGGCCGAATAGAATGCGGCCGTGGTGCCATAGCGATTGGAGCTACTGTCGACGAAGGATGATTGATTCCAGAGGGCGACCCTTCGCCCTGTTGCGCATCGTTGGAGGGAGCGGAAGAGGGATCAGAGTCTTTGGATGTGCCGTTGACTTCGGGTGGGGGTTTATTAGGATTCGTGATGGTAATCGCAGACTTGGCCACAGATCGAGCAGCCATTGCACTAGCACGGGCGCGATGATGAGGGGAACGCGAAGACCGAACCATCTAGGCAAAAAATGGGTTGCAGGCACAGCCATAAGAACAAAGTGCCACAGGACAAAAAGTACTAGGTGCTGACGTACCTCACATTTGAGCAACTGTTGCTGCCAATGCTGCGACATGATCTGGCCATTCACGCTTGCGGGTGATCCTTGTGCGTACGGATGCTGTGGATGCGATGTTCCATTGGGGGGTGAGGGGTAGTGTGTAAGAGAATTGTGGTGGTGGTGTTGCAGAGGGGGATGTGAAAGGGGATGGTGGCCGGGATGGTGTTGTAAGGGATTTACGCTGCCATTAGCGTAGAGCGCATATCCAGGGGACGGTGGCGGTGGGCCCACAGAAGACTGGGAGCCTGGAGCGACAAGGATAGGATGATGAGGGCGGGTCCATGGAGATTGGTCATGAGGGTTTGCGAGTTTGGGGTTGATACCGGGCGACTGCTGAGGGTAGTACATCGCATTTGCGACGAGAGAGTCGACCAGGAAAATATCCAAGAAATGAGCTCGCCTCGCTCCTCCGCCCGAATGAATTCAGCACGGGATTGGAGAAGAATTGAGATGAGCTGTTGTCCGCGATCGGAGGGAGGTTCTTTGACAAACTTGGGTGAATGTTGTGTTCAGCGACGAGGACAGCGCGTGGGAGGACTGAGAGTTATTGGTTAGCGTTGTGGACGTCGACAAGAGCAATTGACGAGTCGAATCTACTCAACAAAGCCGGTAACACGGTGGGAATCCTGACTAAGCACTCCGCACACCTCTTTTCCTTGTTTTCCACTCCTTGGTGTTCCACCACCTCTCCCGTCTCTGATTTCTCGCGGCCTTGTGCTACACGCAGACGTACTTGGGCATGGAAAAACTGGAAACTCGTGGTCTCTCTCCGTGCTCGTTCAATCCCAAAAAGACCAGAAATGATATATTATAATCTCAAGTAATCCGTACACATCTCACAACAAACGGTCACCAAACCTCCTCCGAGACTCCGCTTACGCGTTAACCCCGATTATGGGGCTCAGGTAAACTTCGTAATCCTCTTCTTTCGTGGCATCGCCCGTGACCTTGAGCGCACGCAAGAGCAACCTATACGCTCCATTGGGGATCACTGTCCCATTCGCGAATGTTGGGGTCTCCAAGGTGAATGTATTGAATCCATTATCCTCAGGATCCTGTGACACCGCCAACGTCAGGTTACGGACGCACACGTTTCGGATCGAGCAAGGTTCATTGCGTACCTCGTTATTCCGGGTAAGGAAGTCAATCTCGAAGATGGAGCCGATTGTTTGCACTTGCGCAAAGGTTCCTGCCTTGTAGGGATGAGGGAAGGTAAAGAAGGGTTTGGCGTTGTCGCCTATGTCTCTGCTGTTCAGGGTAGTCTTAACCTGGATGTTGGGATCGACGAGGTCAACCACTACACGAGGGGTACCGAAGGCCTGTCTGTAGAGCAACAGAATGAATACACCAGGCGTTTTGTGGTTCCTGGAATGGGTGTGGCTTACCTCCACAACAACGTCGGAACATCCTCATTGACAAACGTATAATTCGCCGGTCCCTCTTGAACGTTGCCCAAGCTGTCAAGAATAGCAGGAATCGGGACACCAAAGAAGAAATCAGTATTATCCACGACCTGCTTGTCAATTAACGAGCCAACGAGACCGAGATAAGTGACATGGAAGTTTTGTGTCCCGTCAGTGATTTCAATGAAGCCAGAGTACACGGGGAATGTCGAGGTGTCAAGCCCCCCAGGTCCGGAAATAGTAGCAACGACGGTTTGAGATTCACCAGGTCGGAGAGTGAAGCTCGAAGGAGTGACAGATACTTTAGCCGGAGCATCTGCAAGAGGGACAGGCCCGACCGCGGGGAAAATGGTTCCAGCCTGGATAGTCAGAGCCGTACCAGCGGGGACATGGCTAAGAGAGTATTTCTTCACATCCTTTCCGTTGTTCTTGATAGTGAACCTTTGCCTGTCCCAGGGGTCAAACTTGATCAGATTCCGCTCCCTAAAGTCAACTTTCTCACTCACACAGGCCGCGCATGCGCGGTATCATTCACAATCAATTCTGTTGGTGAAACGATGGTCTCTGCATGAACAGCATCGAAGACGTTAACCAACCCAGCACCCTGTTGAGTAACGGTCTGCAGGGGGTCACCATCCGTCTTGCTCGACGGAACCCTCTTAGCCGTTGACTCAAGAAGAGACCGAACACCTCGCGCGACATCAGCCGACTTGCCCTTGGTTTGTAGGATGAGGGCGGCGCTGCCTGCGGCGAATGGCGTGGCCATGGATGTGCCCGATTCGACACCGAAAGAACCGAGAGGGACAGGAAGAGTCGAGAGGATATTGTCTCCTGGAGCCGCGACGGCGGGTTTGAAGAAGAAGTCGTTGGAGGGACCATAACTGGGTTGCAGCATTTACGTCAGGGAGGGATATTCTGAAGACCTATGTCATTAAATCTACCTGGTGAAGCTAGAGATGAGGCCACCGTTGGGATCGGGGAAGTTAGTCGATCCACCAGTTTGAGGGAAGGAAATTGTAATGGGAGCCCCAGCAGCGAATTGTTGGACGAGCTACAAAGCTCGTTAACTCAAGTCCGGTGAAGTCCGAAACGGATAGACTCACAAATTCACCATCAGCAGCCTGAATAAGGGTGGCAAGGAAATCTCCAACATCGATACCAGCAAATCCGGAACCATTACTGTCCAAGCTCCATCAGCGACAGGACAACTACCCACCATCTCATTACCACTCACTCGTAGATGAAAGCCACTTTGGCTCCTTTCGCAGCTGCATTTGTCAACTTCTGCACAAACGTGCACGTGCCCCTACGGATAACGACCAACTTATCGGACAAGTCAGGTGTGGTGTCCGGGAGTGGGTTACACGCGTCGTCGGCAACGGTAGTCGAATTGGAAGTAGCGAAGACCGGAAGCTCGCCTTCAACAGGGAGTGGGAAAGTGCTGAAATAAGTGATGGGATCATGCTCGACGCCATGGACGGTGGCGTTTTGTAGAGGAATAACAGTGCTTCAGACATTTGTCAATTCAAAATAGTACAGCGGACGAAGGGTGGAACCTACTTGTCGAGACTAGCGACGGAGATGACGTTGATGCCGTTTCCGGGGCTAGAGGTGTACCAAGAGCCTGAAGCACCCTAAAAACGATTGAAGGCCGCACTCAGACTTGATATTGAGCAAAAAAAAAGGTCGGACTAACATCGTTACCGGCGGCAATGGTGACAACCTTGCCCCGATCAACAAGTCTGCTTGCAACAACAGCAGAAGAGGATTCCGTCCAGCCGTCAGCTCCTCCAAGAGACAAGGTCAGGATGTCTTGACCATCCTTAAAGCCCATCAATAACGCATCAATGAGAACTTAAAGCACATAAGAGGAGTCAGACTTGTAATGATAGTTCTGAAAGTTCGGAGAGCGGCATACCATCATCAGTGACGAAACCTTCACACCCAAATACTCTATAACTCGAAAGAGATGCTTCATATGCAACACCGCTGATGTTAAATTCATTGCCTGGGTTGGCTCCGATGATACCCTATTGTATCAAACCAAAGAGTCCGATCAGCATATTAAATTAGATTCAGAGATCCCACTCGAAGGGGATAGGAGAGCTTGTTCCGTTCAATGTGTCTCCGAAAGAAACTTACAGCCACGTGCGTACCATGGCCATTGCACTGATCAAGGGGGTCATCGTCTGGGACTGGTGTGTTGCTGCCTGTGGTGGAAGTGTAAGGAACTCGTAGAACACTGTTTGACCCATGGAATATTCTGACCATCATATGCATCTCCTACGAGATCAAAGCCACCGATCACCTTGTTGCCTGGTCCAAAAGCACCGCCAAGGGACGGGTGAGTATAATCGATACCTAGCATTATTTCTGAGCTGATGGTGGTGCAAAAGAACAGTGGGCATGCGCACCGGTGTCGAGGCTGGTTATGGCAAGTGAGCGAGCCCCGCCTATCCAAGCAACATAGAATTACTCACATACCAATCTTGATTCCTTTGCCTGTAATGCCTTGAGCATGGAGTTTGTCAACGCCCTTTGCGACTCCGAGTTAGTGAGTGTATGACGATTGAGGGTATCGGACTTACTGTGATGACATGAGTCGACTCGGAGTCAGGTGGGATTGCGGGGTCATTGGGTCCAGTGACAACATGCTTGAATACAGGTCTGGGAGAAGTAACCATTATTATTTCTTCCGACTCGCTATTTTCGGAGAGATAAAGAACATACTTCGGGATGTCGAACTTCCGAACGGGGCGAATAGCTTTTACACCAGGCGCATCCTGCAAAGCGGTAACATCCTTGGCGAGTGTGTCTATGTTTAGCAACAGAAGATACCCACGAGTATGAGAACAACGGAGTATTCACCTGGGGATTATTCAAAGTAATCGCAGCTCCAACGAAGAGGCCTTCGGCTTTGAACTCCTTCGTTACGTCAAACCCGACATCACGAGCTTTGAGATGAGCATATAAAAGTTTGTGTGGCTAATTCAAAGGGTTATCAGGGTGACATTGATATATTACAGGGGAAACGCACTGATTCAACTGAACGTTTAGCGGTGGGAATATTAGCAACTTCATCAACCTCAACAATGAACTTGTTGGCGACAGTTGGAAGGTTCGACTTGCGCTGAACACTCGAGATGGGAACGGTAGCGAGTGTAGAGTATGCGCCAAGCAAGAGCACCAACGACACCAAGCTCTTCATGATGACAAGGCGAGAGAAGAGGGGTTTTCGCACCACACAATCATCATGGGTGCTTTATACTTGACGGTCGCTGAAATAGGAATGTGGGCATGCGAGAAGAGCGACCGATAATGTGCATCTGGGATTGTGTTCGAGCGAATGATATTGGTGCCGTAAACACACTCATACGAGACATCGGGCTTCTTGATGAGAAAGACAAGGCTGTAATGGCATCCGGATGGGATTTCACGATTCGGACGTCGAGGGATAGTTGCCATCAGTCCGTGATCCTTGGGATCACGTCAGGTTGAGAAGATTGTGTTGAGTAGACGGCTTCGCAGGTGAGAGGCTTGGTGTTGTGTGATTTTTGCAGTCATATTTTCAGGTCGCGTTGAGGCCTCGCATAACTGTGATATGATAATGGCTATCGCGGTGCAACCGTGTGAAGGTTCCTGGATAGAGCTGGGAGATTTCGCAGGCCACACAGTCGACCGACATCACGGGGTGCCGTTCAGGAAGATCGAGGGCGCCCATATGGAACAGCAACATGATTGTCATATAACCCAATTTACATTAGAGGGTGTGCAAAAGTTCGCGCCTCGTGGTGGAACGGAGGTAGCCGAGCATCGCGCGAAGCGCGTCCACTCGCAAGATAGCGCCATGCGAGGTCGTTCTGACTCACCTGTTGAGTGATATTGCTTGAATCTGCTGTTTGAAATACGAGACCTGATTGAAAAAGCGAGATGCCGGTTTCCCATCGAATATTAAAAAGGCTACAGCAGTCGAGACGTTGAGAACCTAGAGCAGATTAAGAGAGTTGGGAGCATCCATTATCCGGACTCCGACGGTCCCAAAGGAACCCCGACACATTGGACGAACACTGGGGCAATGTTTTAAACTCGCCATAGCGAAATCAAGATCGCCATCGAAGGGGGGGGGGTTTCACAGTATGTTGCCTGTCCAAGCTCTGTATAGATGAGGATAATAGGGGCTGTGTGTGGCGCTCCGCCTGGCATGCTCGAGCCTCTGAGTGTTCATAATAGGTTGTCGAGGTTATCGGTCGAGTTGTGCTCGAGCTAGAACCCCCAAGTGGACACTGAATGGGGATGGAAGGTCACGTGGGGCGAGATCATGCATCATGACGCGCATTGTGCACAGGAATCGAACTCGGAGATGAACTGAGCGGCGCCAGCGCCGGGCAAATCATTCACAGAACACAAGACCCTTCACAAGCTTCACACTCTCAACCCGCACAACACGCAGCTGTTTCTCAGTCTCTTACACATTTGCTATCTGCCGCAGCAACGTTCACGGCCGCCCAACGCTTTTTTGGCATGATCTCTCCACCGCCTTCGGTGCCGCTTAGCTATACCGTCGCACAATCAACCCCTCACAGTGGAAAATATGGACCAGAACATATACTATTGGACAAGCCCTTGGACCAGTCTAGCAGGTGGAGCGGAGCTTACCAGGGGAACAACGCGAAGCAGTGGATTCTGCTAAAGCTCGATCAACTGTCAATTCTAAGTGCGTGCATTTGAATGACGCCCGGCGGGTCGCTGAATAGACGTGCAATTATTAGAAACGATAACCTTCGGAAAGGCAAGTATCTTTTCATTCAGAGCAACAACGTACTAAGTTCTCTCTTTAGTTCTCCAAGCGTATGTGTTCACCGCACTGTCACCCATGGCGTTTATCTGAGTGACGCCCCCAGCGCATCCATGCAACATGAAGGATTTCAAGGTATATGTTGGAATCACGGAAGACAACCTAATGGAAGTACTACACGGCGGTCTCAAGAACGATACCACTCCAGAGGCCTTTCCTATACGCCATGTCAACAACGCCCAAGTCTGCTTTCCGACCCGCTATGTCAAAATTATTCCTCTATCGTACGCTGCGGCTCCAGTCCTTATCAACACTGCCAACATTCATGGTTTTAATTTTAACAGAGCTCATGGCCAGAACTTCCACACCTCAATATGGCATGTTTCCATGACGGGAATCGCAGATAAGAAATATGTGGACCACATCTACCGAATACACGAAGAGGTGCGCCCTTGACTGGACTGTTACTTCGTACCCCTCGTTTACCAGAAGCTTCCAGCACCGAGAAAGCACCGTACTCTGTCACATCCTCAAACACCTAAGACAACGCCGTCTCCTCACCCCATACCAGGACATTCTCTCACGAGCTTTCACAACCATAGAACATCCCTTAATCACCCAACTTCATACAACTCTGGTCCTGCAAGGTGCATTCAAGGAGGCAGAGAAGCACCTCAAGACTTTTTCCTCTTCTGGCCTCTTCTCGTCTTACCTCCAGTCTTCACATCCCTATGCGGTATGGAGCAGGATAACCGGAACCGATAGAGACGGTGATATGCCACCCCCTAGGAGTGGTCACGCCATGTGTATGGACCACGTTAACGGGGTGGTGTACATGCATGGGGGCTACGATGGCGACAAATGTCTGGACGACTTTTGGGCGTATGGCATCAAGGACGACAAATGGCAAAAGCTCAACGACTCGACTCATAGCTATGGTGGTCCCAGTGCTCGAAGCTGCCATAAGATGGCATTGGATAGGAAGACCGGTAATATTTACGCCTTGGGCAGATTAACCGATGTAGATGCTGCGAGAGCACCTGTTACTCGCCGAGGTCCTCCGAACTCAGTCTCTGCAGGGCTCTCGGGTTCTCACAGGCCAGGGCAGCCTTCTTCAAGCCTCCCTCCCTTGCCACCACCGCCAACGACCGATCCTCCCCCCACTAACACCTACCACTCCGAATTTTACGTGTATCACACGAAGGGGGCCGAGAAAGGGACATGGAAGTATATTTCCTTCGACACTGCTGTGAGTATTCTCCCCTCGCCTGCCTCCCCCAAGTGTTTATTGAACGTGCATATAGAGTTGCGGAGGGCCTCCCTTGGTCTTCGATCACCAAATGGTTGTCGATAGCGAATCGCAAATCCTTTACGTCTATGGTGGGCGAGTACTTGACGGTGATTGGGAGACACACAAATATGCAGGGCTCTATGCATACCATATCAGGTCGGGCCGGTGGAAGTTATTGCAGTAAGTTAGCGGTCACCCATTAGGACGCGAGTTTATTGATCAAGGCCTAGACCTGCAATTAATGCGCCCTCCACGATACCTCCACGCTACGGGCATTCCATGGTCCTCGACTCCAATACAAGCACACTGTATATCTTCGCCGGTCAAAGAGGGGAGAAGTATCTCTCGGATATGTACGCGTATGATCTCAGCACTAATACCGCGACGGAGTTGTTTTCGAACTTCACGGCGGCCGGGGGACCGAGCCCGTGTTTTACTCAGAGAGCAGTCATTGATACAGACTTGAAAGAGATATATGTGTAAGCTGTGGCTCACATTTGCTTTTAACGACTTTCGTTGATGGTTCTGCTCTAGGTTCTGTGGCTTGGTCACTGATTCGACAGGGATGACGGGATGCCTTCCAGGCGAACTATATAATTGGGTATACAGGTACAACACACGGCCCGGCACATGGACGCGTATTCTACCAGAGGGTGATCAAACTCGACGACCCAACCCGATACCGCATGCGGGACAGAAGAAGGTTGAAGAGCCATGCCCAAGGTACGCGCATGAAGTAATATATAGCCCGAAGACCAAACAGATATATCTGTTCGGGGGCAATGGGAGCTTTGGCGATTCGGAGGAAGATGACGCGATGGGTGACGTTGCGTCCGATGGGATCAGGAAGATGAACGACTTTTGGAGAATGGAGGTGAGCAGGTGAGTACAATAGTTCGACGTTTGCTATAGAGGCCTGATGGGTTTGCTAGACCGGGCTCTGAAGAAATTATTCGGAAGGCAACATATAAGATTCGACGACAACAGCGAGTTTTTAGTTGTAATTTTGTGCGTGGACCATTGCTAATACTTTGTCCAGGTTCCGCGAAATGTGCGAGGACAGTACACCGACGAAGTCCCTCAAATTCCTGCAAACTAAGGTATCCCCTGTCGTGAACCATGATGATCAGAAGGAGACAGAAGACTACCGATCTCTGATGACATTCCTTCTTGCGCCAAAGGCGTCAATACCATCATTAGTGCCTCCCCTCCTCCCAACGTCTGCATCCATCTCCACTACCCCATCACCATTGTCGGATTCAGGCTCGACGGAGAGCGTGACTGATGGCTGGACAAGGATGAAGTCGAGGGAAAGCACACCAGACGATAGTGGTTGGTCGAATGTTGGTGATGACGACGATAACGAGTCGTTTGGTCGAGGATCTTATCCAAGATTGAGTGCGGAAATGCTGAGGTCTGTGGAGGATCCTCTGGAGAGGAAGCAGGGAGCGGCTAGAAAGGGGATGGCTATGTCAGCGGATAGGTACGCGCAGAGGACGGAGGTGTTTGAGAGTTTGTTGGAGTTTGTGAACGAGGGGGATAAGGAGCCTTCGGGGAGTCTGCTGGACTTTGTGACGAGGAATGATTGGAGAGATGATGCTGCGTAGCTTGGTGATAGTTGTTATTTCATGCTTTGCATCGTCTTCGCTATGTTGTGTGATTATATTTTCTCGGGCCTGTATTATATTTTGTACAACACTGCTTATATACCATTAGTGAGATTATTTTCGGAAATGCACACACCATATCATTACGATTGTCAAGGTCCTCAAAACAACCCACCTTTGACGCAGGAAATTGCAGGATGAGACCTCCAGGTGGGATCGTAACCTCCGTCAGTGCATTGAATTGTATGACATCATCGGGACGGAACGAGGATGAACGGACTCGAATGGATGAATTGTCCGGGTGTCGAGACTCGACAAGCTTAAGAGCCTAAGACGTTGTAATGACGCCCATCCGCATGCAATACATGTGCCTCATACAATGTAATCTTGGCGTCAAGGTTGCGCGTTAACCTCAGATACTCGACCCGGTCTAGATGGAACTGTGTTGCGAATAATTAGGCAGAAAGAAGGCGCAGTGAATGATGTTGCACATTCCAATGTGATGGTGGGAACGAGGAACAAGGGAGACTGTCCAGAGCCGAGCGCTGAGGCAGGAAAGAGCTTTGTGTGCACGTGAAAACCGGCTATCAACGGAATCGGCTCGTAAGCCGGACATCAGGCACATGTTTGGCTGCCCCAGGTTGAGAGAGCATGTCAAATCGGTCTTGTTGCAATCGTATTGTATCCGTCGAACATTCCATCCTAGTGGAGAACGATGGCGACAAGCCTTGCGAGGAGGACATACGCCACCGGCCTCATCTCTCATCTCAACCTTGACTTGGCCAAGACAGTCCTCTTTTACTATGTTCTGGCGACCTATGCACTCAAGGCGAAACGCCATATCGCTGCAAGAGGGGTGGTGGCAAGTGTGAAAGAGATTTATGCATGGGCTGCAAAGGTGAGTGCTTGTGGAATTCAAATTGGGATTGATTGAGAGGGGACTAACAACTACCCCTCGGTCTACTCGTGCTTCCATATAGACTATTGTGTATTTGGCGTTGAAGCTCCCTGCAACGAAGAAAAAGGTTGCGGAGCAGATGGACAAGGCAAAGTTGGATATTGAAAACAAGTTGGTGCCGAAAGGACCGAAAGTTGTCAGGCATCTGGCATTACCAGAGGAAGGCCAGTCGTTGGAATGGATCTTGGCGGAAATGGAGAAGATGGACCAGGAGTTTGAACATTCAAGTGACTGGCGTGCCGGGAAAGTTTCTGGTGCTGTTTATCGTGAGCTCTAGCTTCCTCCTCCTGAATTGCTGCCTAAATATTGATCACGACTGCTCGTGTAGACGGCGGTGATGACCTTGAGAAGATCATAGTTGCGGCGTATGAAAGGTATTGCTGCTCGAACCCACTCCATCCAGACGTGTTCCCCGCCGTTAGGAAAATGGAGGCCGAGATCGTCGCCATGACATTGAAGATGTATAATCACCTCAATGGCGCTGGGGTTATGACCTCTGGCGGAACGGAGTCAATTATTATGGCAGTTAAGACCTACAGAGACTGGGCACGCGCGGTTAAGGGCATTACGGAACCAGAGATGTGAGTTATTCTATAGCCCATCAAGTGCAACGGTTGATCAGGAGTCATTGGGTTGTAGGATTATCCCGTCTTCCGCTCATGCCGCGTTTGACAAGGGCGCCTCATATCTTGGAGTGAAGGTTCATACGATCCCAGTGGATGGCTACACACGAAAGGTAGACATCAAGCGGGTTAAGCGTGCCATGTAAGTGTTTGAACTTCTCATGTTGGCTTGGGAGGACTTATTACCTTTTAGTAATGCGAACACAATCATGGTACGTTACAACTCCGAACATGCGAAAGCATAGCTCTGACTTGGTCTACTAGCTTGTTGGGTCAGCGATCAACTTCCCCGATGGCAACCAAGACGATATCCCTGCACTTGGTCAGCTCGCTTCCAGATACAACATAGGGCTACACGTCGACTGCTGCTTGGGCAGTTTCATTGTACCGTTCTTGGAACCCGCTGGACTCGCTGGTGGACAAGATGGTCGATATAAGTTGCTCCCGTTCGATTTTAGAGTCAAGGGTGTTACTAGTATCAGCTGCGATACCCACAAGGTATGCTATCCGCGAATTCCTTGAGCAAAGCTGATGCCCTGTTGTAGTACGGCTTTGCTCCCAAGGGTACCTCGGTGGTGATGTATCGCGATGCTGAACTACGCAAGTACCAGTACTACGTCCACCCCACTTGGAGCGGTGAGCCCAGCCCATGTCTTTTTTTTTGTTTCAGCCCTGATTGGTCATAGGCGGTGTCTACGCTAGTCCTTCTATCTCTGGTTCTCGGTATGTCGTGATCCGACTCACTGCACTCGGTATTTTCTTATCATCGTATCATATAGACCCGGAGCATTGTTAGCTGGAACATGGGCCGTTATGCAACACATGGGCTCCAAGTACGTTCTCATTCCTATTCTTCCCAAAACGAAATATTGCTGATTCCACCGCAAGAGGTTATCTGGAATCCTGCCGGAACATTGTCACCGCTGCGAGGCGTATTGCCGAGGGAATTCGCACATCAATACCTGAGCTCTATGTTGTCGGCGACCCACCCGCATCTGTTGTGGCGTTTGCTTCCAAACATCCTAGCGTGGATGTAATGGAAGTCGGCGATGTTATGAGCAAACGCGGCTGGCATTTGAATGCTTTGTTGGATCCTAAGGCTGTTCATATTGCCTGCACGGTGAGTGCCTTACTGATACATGCTCTTCTGGGCTATGGAATCCATTGGGCGCTCACCGTTGATGTTACCATGGATACAGAGGCTCACCCTTCCAGTTGTGGATCAATTCCTCGCCGACCTCAAGGACGCAGTCAGGGAGGCCAAGGTTTCACCGTCTGGAAAGGGTACCATGGTATCGTTATATGGTGTGTATAACAAACTGTTTGAATTGCCTCCCGTTCTAATCGATGTTCACAGGGCTTGGGAGGTCGAGCGCCGTTGGACCCGAGCTGGTGGGAGAATTAGCAACGGCATTTTTGGATTCCCTATACAAGGCGTAAAAAACCTTTGACGGACTTCGTAGCTGTGCCTTATGTCGTTTCGGATGCGATACACCTGTTTTCTCAGCGCTGTAGTGGCGAATCAGTGTCCATTATCATTTTGTAGGATGATCCTGGCATCGTTAACACCATCACAACAGCGTCCCCCTGGTCCCGCGTGTTCGATGTTCATGTTTCCCTTAAGAACTGGAAAACTCCCCTTACAGCACCGCTTTCCTTGACGAAGAACATGGGCGCTTTGGTACGCATCCTTGCGGCCACCCATCGTTAAAACTAATTCACCGAATTTGAATAACCAGTCCTGCTCAACGTTCAGCCACAAGTTACTTATTATTAGTTTCCCGAGTCCCTGGATCCCAAATGGTTCGTTGTAGCTCCAGTCGGTCAAAAAGGGTGCTGACTACAGGGAAATTGTAGGACGTTGGCATGATTACTAGGACCAGTGCTTAGCGCGAATTTATCAGCAACAGCCGGCGTCACCTGTTCCTCACCTCTCTCGAGCAATAATCCTACTTCTTGAGAGGATATGGGACCGATCCAGGAGGCTATATGTATCGCCAATGCCGAGTTTCCCTCAAGTCGTCACCGTTTTTCGCAAGCGCTTGCCCTTCGTGTTGCCAAAATGTAGGGCCTGTGTTCGATCAAAGTAGATTTCCATGGGATCAACTCCAGAAACACGCAGAGAACTGTGCTAACTAGGTCGGCCTTGCACATATCCTCGAACATTCGATGGACCCACGATATCTATCATACTTCCCACTGCAGTTCGAAATCACAAGCGCACATCTCCCTTATGCCACATTCACCATGCTGGCCTCGCTACAATCACACCGCAATCCGTACGAGCTGTGCAGAACGTCGGTCCATTTCTTGGCAGCGTCACTCTCCCTGCACTTACAGACCTACGAGTGTTCAGCCGCGCTGGAGAGTATGTCAACCAGCTTATCAGGCTCGTGCGAAAGTCAAGTCATGGCTCGCGAAGACCACCGTCCTTTACCGCCGCATTCGACGCTCAGGCCGGAGAACTCATGGAATTGTTGCCCCCGGCGCCATCGCCCGAGGTGCCCAAAGACAACTGCATCAAATGCATTAAATAATCGATTATCCCATTAACATCTTGCAGCTGGAAGTTGATTAATTCCTCCAAGCGAGATGTCACTACTCGAGTGAAGGTCATGTTAGAGAACTCGAAAGCTCACACAGAAGGGGCACTGTCTTTGGGCTTCAGAAGCTCGGTAGCGGCTATTGTTTCAGATCCCCATCAGCACTGCCCCGTGAAATTTATCCCTTTCTCTGTAGCATGCTTGATCGTGATAGCCAGACAGGAAGAGATAGAGGATCCCGAGCACAGTAGTTGGGCACTACTTGCGTGTTCATGTAACATAGGGCTGGAAGGCGTTTAATTCACGCGCAAGGTAGACATGCCGCCCCCTCTTTCGCTTCCAATTGTATGTCATCGAAAGAGCGATGTCCCCCCCCACACGTACAAGCTCGACGCCAGTGCATTCAGGAAACCACTCGTCTTCGATCCCGTTGTTGTGACGGATTCCGCCAGTGGTGTACATTGGCTCGTTAAAGGAAACGAAGGGTACCCCTAATAAACCTGTTCGGGTCACAGGACGATTCAATAATAAGTATGATTAAAGAATTAAGTGCGGGAGAACTTGTCTTAGTATTGGACACGTTGTGGGGCGACCTGTCTCTCTCTGTTCCCCACTCTCTTCCACCCAATAACCTGGCCTTTGGCTAACTCCCCGACACTAATCGATAACTCCGCTCAGACGAGTTTATTCTCTGGTGGCAGAATCTCGGTCAGCCCCCTTTATGAAGAACGCCAGGACCTCGGACGCATCATGGTTTTAACCGGCCAGAACTCAAACGACGAGGCCGTTGTCCTTCGACAGATCGTAGGTTCTATGGGCATTATTGACAGCGGTATCACTCGGAGCTCCCTATTGTACTATCGCCCTTCCAGTTGTCATACATCCAGTGAATGTATCTCGATCAGAGATTCTTGGTCACCGTCATGGGGAGAGGCCTCGCTCTCCTAACGAGCTGCAAGAAACAATGCGTATTCGTCGGGAATAGTGTCCTTTTGGTGATTGTTCCTGCGGAGACCGCGGTTGAGAGCAAGTTCGTGGGAGGCCTGGAGACCTTTTTGGATGCCTCGGTTGATATATTGTACGAAGTGGCGCCCGAGAAGGAGTCGAAAGAGCGAAAATCACGGCTACCTTGATTAGGAGCGTTATGGGTATCTTCTCGGTGACAAGGGGTGAATAGGCGAGGAAGGAAATTGCGGGTTCCGTGGACGGTGAGATACATACGTCCGACTTAGAGCCGTACAATACACTATACTCTTGGACAAAGGCTATCCATGCCTCTGGCTACGACATTGTGACATACAAGGAAGATCCCCGGAGCTGCGCTACGAGTGTGCGCGCACTTACTTCGGCTTTTGTCGTGGAAGGGCAATGTTCGTGCTGCCGGACCATCGAAAGTCGTGCTCATGAAACACAAAGTCTACCTCCTGTGGCTGAAAGAAGCCTGCAATTCATTGACTGTGGCCAAGATGCGCATGGAAGTTGTCAGAAGAGGGAACGCCGTAGAACACGCAGTAGCGGTACTGCATTTCGATCGGCAAGATCGCCTGTGTTGGTCTGGAATGGATGGTGTGGTGGCGAGTGCTGCATGTTGAGTAGTGCGGGTACCCGGAAGTATAGCAACCAAATATCGCGGCTTCTGGGACCCGATCTTGATTCCTTCCACAATAAGCCACTTACATCTTCTCTATTGCCAAAGTAGGCGGGTCGAGTTCCGCCTCCTTACTAGAACATCTGTTGAAGTGTTGCATGCCCTACTAGTCGGCATGAAACATTTCCACCTTCTAGGTATGCCGTGTTCCATCGACGCGAAACAAACGACGATTGATTAAATCCACGATTCATTGTTGGCTGCTTCTATCACGCCCCACGATATCTGACAGCCAACAATCTCAGAGTGTTGGTCTGTGCTGTGACTTGGTGCTATCAGTACCGAAGGATCGGCAACCGTGACTGAAGCGCAAGTGCTCTGGAGGTGAATTACGGGCCAGCCAGGGAGTAAGGAAGCGTGCCTCTAGACGTACCGCAGACCAAGAAAACGGTAAGAATGAGCTGCGGGTACTATCCAACTCACAGATAGTGTTGAAAATGGCTATGATGGGATGCACTACGTCACACAAAATCCAGCACATGAAAATAAGACTCGTAAGGCAACACTGCTCTTCCAGATCCTTCATCGAACTCTAATCCTCCAAGTGTATCCGGATTCGGACCTATTTCTGGCGCTCCTCTCTCACTCGGTGCTCCAGTTTCCCCAGTTTCGTTGCTCCAACAATAACGATGTGTGATACATTTTCCGTCCTTCCGCAACGAAAACCCTCTCGAAAGTCCGAGACAGGTTGCCTGAGAAGATATACGGTTTCTCTCCAGCAGAACTTCCACACGGGGCAAACCAACCTGATCAGCGGGGACAGTAACACCAAGAATCGCGCCACAGGGCACACCAAT
This sequence comes from Podaxis pistillaris, assembly GCA_018524465.1. Classification (NCBI taxonomy): domain Eukaryota; kingdom Fungi; phylum Basidiomycota; class Agaricomycetes; order Agaricales; family Agaricaceae; genus Podaxis; species Podaxis pistillaris. The sequence goes on along the minus strand of JAEUWN010000704.1, from coordinate 770,499 downwards.
TACAAGCCTGCAAGCTTCCCCGTCAGAGGACACCTGCGAGCAGGTGAACCGCTTGGCTCCCTCTCGTGGTAAAGGATATGTCCATACCGGCACCGCCTGCGGTATGTGATCGTAATGCTGTGTTTCACCCACATTGGTAGATCGGAAGGGAGGAATATTATAGATGACAATCGAATCCCGAGTAATGCCTAACACCCGGCCATTGAGTATCTGTACCCATTCCTGTCACAAAACACTCCCAGTTCAGTCACTATGCTACTAAATGTTCGTGACACTCACCACGTCGGCGCACGAGACCATGGCCCTTACCAGGCGTTCTTCCGTGCAGTCCTTCCACCGCAAGATCTCAACCCATTGTGTGCTTCCCCCCACGATGAAACGAACAAGGAGATCAGCTTCAGCTTGAAGTAGCACCGTGAGGTCCCGTTCAGTTATCATATCATGTATCATCTTTTTCTCTGCTGCAAGGGTAGCAGCAGAACCATGGCCGTTGACCTGAACCTCCCAAATATACGCCTTTTTAAACCAAGATGGAGCATCTTCTACCCATGCTGAGGTAAGTGGCGCTGATAACTGAAATGAACAACCAACTTGCCTGGGACACATACATGCCCAAAAAACAATAGAAACTTCATTCGGGGTGAGCGTTCGAGGATGTGTAATTTCATCATCGGAATGGGTGCAAATATTACCCACGCCCTAGTATGAGGACGATACTCGCAAGCATCTTCAGGTCGCTCAATCAAAGGCATTGATCGAGGAGCCGACACGTCGAGATCGTATACGAGAATGGCGCCACTTCGAGTGCCTGCCAACAGCCAGCGACCTCCAGGAACGAGTAACAAGCTCGTATGACCATTTGTTTCTTCGCCCTTGGCCATATGGATCACCCGACGCCGAGGGGAGAACTCTTGATCCTTCGCCCAGCACCTGTCAATATCAAGCCGTCGTGTTGTCCATCCTTCGAGTTCTTTCGTTGATAAGTATTCGATGGTTTCATAATCCGGATATATGCCGGGAAGATTCCTAGCGACAAGCTGCTGCGCAAGTGCAAGCCAGACACTCCGAGATTGTACTACACCTCGGAGTGTCCTGTTTGTCTGAAGCGATCGCTGGGTCAGTAGGCATGCTGATGTCGGATGCAAGCGGTACTGACCTGACGGAGTGAACGTATGCCCATGATATCAAGAAAACATGCAATACGGGAGAGAATCTCTAAAGGCAAGTCCAATAGTGTTAGGCAGCTGTTGATGGACTCCTTGAACAGGTGTGCTAACCATAGATCTGTGTCAGTCTTCGCAGTAGATCAAACAAAATCTTAATTACCAACCTTCGTTCGTTGAGAATGATTCCATCTCCCGTGTACGTCTCCGTCTTGAGATTATGATGCGGGAGGAGACGACTCACTGCTTCCGGGCTTTGCCGGTTGTCTTTACTGTAAGTATTCCGAAGTGAAAGCGCTTCGAAATTGATTTCCCCAGGGCCGACTGGGAAGTAGGGAAGCATGCCCTTAGGTCGATCGCAGACCCGGAAACAGTACGAATGAGCTGCGTATAGTTCAAATTACGGATAGACTTGAGAACGACTAAAAAAGCGGGGATGCACTACCTTAAATGAAATCTAGCACATGAGAATAACAGTCGTAAGGCAATATCGCCCTTCCAGATCCTTCATCGAGTCCTAAACCATGAATGATACGCAGAGTAGGGCGTATCCCTGGTGATCCTTCTTCACCCAATGCTCCAGTGTCCCCATCCTTGTTGCTCCAAGAATAACGATACGTGACACATTCGCCATCGCTCCGCAGCGAAAACCCCCTTGAAAGTCCGAGACAAGTTGCATGTTCAGGTGTGTGGTATCTTCGAAGCAGAACCTCCACACAGGGCAGGCTAACCTGATCGGCGGGAATAGTGATACCAAGAATCACACTACGAAGCACACCGATTACAAGCTTGTAAGCTTCCCCATCAAAGAAAGCCTGCGAGCAGGTGAACCTGTAGGTGAACCCGCCCTCGGTTACTCCCCTCCTTGGTACTGGATATCTCCACACTGGCACTGCCTCTGGTATGTGCTCGTCATGCGGCCGGAGTTCACTCCGATTAGTAGATTGGAAGGGCGGAATATTATAGATGACGATTGAATCACGATCGATGGCGAACACTCTGTCGGAATCGAGTACCTGCATGTATTCCTGCCACCAAACACCATGAGTTCAGTCACTGTACCACTACACGTTTCATGGCACTCACCGCCTCGGGGCATACCACCACAGCCCTCACTAGACACTCTTCCGTGCAGTCCTTCCACCGCAAGATCTCAATCCGTGGTGTCGTTTCCCCAGTAATGAAACGAACAAGGAGATCGCCTCTGATTTGAAGGTGTCTCGTGCTGCCACACTCAAGCTCCGTATCAAGTGTTGCCCTTTTCTCGGCTGAGAGAGTGGCAGCAGAGCCATGGCCGTTAACTTGAACCTCCCAGATATACATCTTGTTAAACCAAGAAGACACATCCCCTACCGGTGCCGAGGTAAGTGTACTGATAAGCTAAATGAAAAACCAACTTGCACGGAACGTCTATGTGCCCAAAAAGCAGTAGAAACTTCATTAGGGGTGAGTGTTCGAGGACGTGTAATTTCATGCACGGAAAGGGCATGCATAATGGCGATACCCAGAAGTAAGGATTATACTCGCAAGCACCTTCAGGTGGCTCAATCAAAGGCATTGGTCGACGAGCCGGGGCGTCTAGATCGTATACAAGAACAGCGCCGCGCCGAGTGCCATCCAACAGCCAGCGACCTCCAGGAACAAGCAACAAGTTTACCCGATTCGTCATTTCTTCACGTTACATTACACGAACCACACGACGCCGAGGCCGGGGGGAGAAGAACTTGGAACCTTGGTCCTTCGTCCAGTAGCTTTCAACATCAAGTCGTCGTGTCGTCCATTCTTCGAGCTCTTTCGTTGGTAGGTATTCGATGGTTTCATAATCCGGATATATGCCAGGAAGGTTCCTAGCAACCAGCTGCTGCGCGAGTGCGAGCCAGACACTCCGAGATTGTACTGCATCTCGTAGTGTCCTATTTGTCTGAAGCGATCACTGCTCAGTAGGCATGTTGATGTTAGACGCAAGTAGTACTGACCTGACGGAGTGAACGTATGCCTGCGATATCGAGAAAACATGCAATACGGGAGAGAATCTCGAAAGGCAAGTCCAGCAGTGTTAGGCAGTTATCGGTGGATTTCCCGAGCAGATTTGCTAGTAATCATAGATCTTTGTCAGACTTTGTAGTAGGCCAAACAAGATTTTAATTGCCAACCTTCGTTTGTTGAGGATGATTCCATTTATCGTGTACGTCTCTATCCTCAGATTACAGTATGGACGAAGACGACTCACTGCCCCGGGCTTTGCCGGTTGCCGGTTGTCTGTATTGTACTGTAGCCTTTCGACCATAGGGTTGGGGGGTATGACCAATGAATGGTACGTCCGCGTTCACCTTCGCGAAGTTAAAGTTCATAAACGCCAATGACGCGTGACACCTTGCACCCGAAGTTCCCCTGGCAGTGACTGGTTGAGGGCCTAAACTAGTAATGATGTATTGTTGGTTGCTTTTCTCACACCGCTGCGAAATCTATATGGCAAAAAAGAGCCAGTAATCTTGGAGTTGGTCTCTGTTGTGACTTGGTGCTATCAGTGCCTTTGGCACTGGCAATCGTGGCCGAAGTGAAAGTACTTCAAGGTTGAATCTCCCAGGGCCTACCGGCCAGTAGGGAAGGCGTGCTCCTAGACCGATCGCAGACCCAGAAGCAGTATGAATGAGCTGCGGGCAGTTCAACTTGAAAGCGGCCATAATGGGATTCATTGCATCACACGAAATCTAGCACAGAAAAAAATAGGACTTGTAAGGCAACACTGCTCTTCCAGACCCTTCATCGAATTCTAATCCCCCAAAACTATCCAGATTGGGACCTGTTTCTGGCGTCCCTCTCTCGTCCGATGCTCTGGCTTCTCCATCTTCGTTGCTCCGGCAATATCGATACGTGACACATTTCCCGCCCTTCTGCAACGAAACCCCTCTCGAAAGTCCAAGACATGTTACCTGCGAAGGTATATGGTTTCCCTCCAACAGAACCTCCACACAGGGCAAGCTGACCTGATCAATGGGAATAGTGACACCAAGGATTGCATCACTGCGCACGCCAGTTACAAGCCTGTAAGCTTCCCCATCAAAGAACACCTGCTAGCAGTCGAGCGACCTCCAGTTGGGTCCTATCTTCCATGGTAATGGATATCTCCACACCCCGAGTTGCTGTGGCGCAGGGACCATGGAAGGCCACATTTCGCCCACAGTAGTAGATCGGAAGGGAGGAATATTACAAACGGCAATCTCGTGTTGATTTTTTAATGCTCAGCGCTCGGTTATCGAGTACCTGTGCCCATTTCTGTCATAAACAATATGAGTCCAATCACCATGCCACTACATGTTTTGTGGCACTCACCACATCGGTATACGTCACCTGGGCCATTACTAGGTGTTCTTCCATGCAGTCCTTCCACCGCCAGATCTCAATCCGTGGTATGAATCCAGCTATGCCACGGACAAGGAGACCGCCTTTGAACTACCGTGTAGCCCTGCTCAATCCTCATGTTCAATGTCACTTTCTTCTCGGCTGAAAGGGTGGCAGCAGAACCACGGCCGTTGACCTGAACGTCCCAGGCATACACCTTCTCAAACCAAGATGGTGCATCTTCTACCCATACCGAGGTAAGCACGCCAATAGGCGGAATGAAAGACCAACTTGCCTGGGACACATCTGTGCCCGAAAAGTAGTAGGAACTCCATTCGCGGTGAGCGTTCGAGGACGTGTAATGTCATCACCGGACTGGGCGGAGATCCTCTCCGCGGCGTAGGGTTAGGACGATACTCGCAAGCATCTCCAGGGAGATCGATCAAAGGCATTGGTCGACGAGCCGGCATGTCGAAATCATATACAAGGACGGCACCATTTCCGGTGCCTGCCAACAGCCAGCGACTTCCAGGAACGAGTAACAAGCTCGATGATCCTTTATTTCTTCGCCTTGGGCCATATGGACCACCCACCCGATGCCGAGGAGGACTCTTGGTCCTTCGCCCAGCGGCTTTCAACATCAAGTCGTCGCGTTGTCCATTCTTCGAGTTCTTTTGTTGATAAGTTTTTGATGTCTTCATGATCTGGGTATACGCCGGCAAGATTCCTGGTGACAAGCTGCTGCGCGAGTGCGAGCCAGACGCTCCGAGATTGTACTGCATCTCGTAGCGTCCTGTTCGTCTGAAGTGGTCGCTGGTCAGTAGGCATGTTAATGGTCGGTTATATGTATGTGGTACTGACCTGACGGAGTGAACGTATGCCCGTGATGTCGAGAGAACGTGCAATATGGGAGAGAGTCTCCAAAGGCAAGTCCGGTAGCGTTAGGCACCTGTTGGTAGACTCCTTGAACGGATGTGCTAATCATAGACCCATCTGTCTCAGAAGACCAAACAAAATCTCAATTACTAAGCTTCGTTCGTTGAGGATAATTCCATTCCTTGTGTACGACACTGTCCCCAGATTGCGATGTGGATAAAGACAACTCACTGCTCCCAGGTCTTGCCGGTTATCGCTATTATGTCTCAAGCACGAAGGCGTAGGGCTTGTGATGCCTTTCCCGAACTCGATACGTCAAACGAACCACTTTCACTGGATGTGTTATCCCATACTCATCCAAGTTAGCGTCCTATGACTTCACCGTTCACCATAAGTGAATCTGAACATTTGAGTAACCTCTTCATAAACCCAGACCGTGCGCCGACGTACCCATTAGTGAAGATCCTTGAACGAGAGTTCCACATTAAGAGAATCTCTAATGGGAACATTCAAGCAGCCTGACTGCGGTCATCTTAATACACTTTCGACGTCATCCATCGCTGTAGAGGTCATTCCGGTAGACTGACGCTATGACCACATGACGTCTGCAAGATCGCAACACAGGCTGGAGATACGAGTATATTAATCGTCTCTTATGTTCCGTCCGTGAGCTCGATCCTGAAATTCCAGAGCAGAATAGAAAGGGTTGGCCGAATGCCCGGACGCCCAGTGGCGCCCTAAACAGTATCTCCGAGTTGTCCAGCACACTTGAAATGCATAATTCATCGATACCGAATATTGACTACCGAATGAGTTCAAAATTGCTCACTAACCACTGGGTTGGCGAATCAGGGTATTAGGGTATGAGCAGGCTCCTGTGGGCTCTGCGGGCGCTTGTGGGGACGGGGATTCGAGTTGCACGATTTTTCCGGGTTTGCTATAGGGTGCGAGGAGACTTCTTAGTGAATTCAAACAGTTGAATAAGGTATGCGACGATGATGGTTCGAAGCTAGTGATAAGACGTAAGACGCCGCTTAGATTGGAAATGATAACCTCTACTATAATCGGAGCGATTATGGATTCAATGGTTAGTGCGCCTCTGATATCTGCGGATGAAGAGCGTGCCGATGCTTCTAGATGCTTGTAGTCTGTCATTGCGTACTTTTATTTCGAGATAGCGCGGTATAAGAAAAGATATGACTGGTAATGGCGGGATGTTGGGTGGCTGAAACGGAGACGAGAGTCGATTGGGCAACGTGTTCGATGCTCCCATTCGACAGCTCCACCTGTTCAAAGGGCAGAGCAAAGCGAATTAGAATGACAGCGGGAACACGGCCGCGGTTAGAATAGACGCTCACTGCACGTGATGGTGCACAAAATGCAGACTCCACATTGTAGCAAAGCCCATCACTGCCGCACACATCTGCACTGCACTGCAAAAGTCACTCTTTTCTTTTCAACCTCTTTTCTTGCTTTCGCTCTGTCACTCGACAGTCACCCTATTCGCATATCTACCTAGTATTCTTGGCGCTCGTTCGTCTCTTGGGCTTTGTGGTGCTTACTGGTAATTGCTTTCCTGACTGGGTCTGTTCAACGTGATCTCACTCATCCTTATCCTTATCCCTGTTCTGGTTCCCTTCCCTTCTGTTGCCCCTGTGTCCTCGTGGCTCGTATTCGGTTTGGACACGGGAAGACGTACGAGAACGTGCAAACAAGGGAGCAGGGCTGTACACATTGTACAGCGTGGTTGTTATACCCCTCACACATATCCGCACCAATTCCTCTTCGACTCGATTATAGAACAACCCCGAACGTTTTCGAAGGATTAACTGGTTATACCTGGACTGCTTTGGGCTTATAGTATCCTATTCCTCATAAATATCCTATCCTTAACGCTATGGCGACTGCTGCTGCTGCTGCTGCCACCACCTCCGCTACTGCTTCGACGTCGTCCCCGACGGCCACGGCCGTTAATAATAATAGAGCGGGTGAGAAGGGCGCGAGAGAGGTTGTGCTGGCTAAGAAGAATGGGAATGGAGCATTGACTTTTTTGACGCCGGAGGTTGCATCGTATTTCATTGGTGAGTGGTCGTTCTTCTATAGGGTTTGTGTGACTTGGAATTGTTGACTGGAATTCGTGTAGCGGGTGGATGCGCGGGCGCTGCCTCGAGGACTGTTGTTAGTCCTCTGGAGAGGTTGAAGATTATCCAGTATGTCTTATTTAAGGAGTTCTTGTTCTTGACTGATTGCTTTTATAGGCAAGTACAACCGAAAGGTTCGAACTCGTCGTATAATGGTGTGTGGAATAGTTTAGTGAGGATGTGGCGTGAGGAGGGGTTCAAGGGCTACATGCGAGGGAATGGGATCAACTGTTTGAGGATCATCCCTTACAGGTATGTCATTACCCGTGCTCTTTTACGCTCAGGTTTGTGCTGACCTCGACTTCTCTCCCCTTAGGTTCGATTTCAGATCGTCTTGGCGAGTCTAGGTAACTGACGACATTTCCAGCGCGGTGCAATTCACTACGTATGAACAGCTGAAAAAGGTGAGTTGATACATGATGGAGTGGGCGGTGTTTAGACCGCAAGATACATGCGGTGTTTGGGAGCCCCCCTAGCTCAGCCGGAGCAGAACGGTCCTGCTTTGTGCTTAATGAGGCTCAGGGTCTGACGTCATGCGACACTTGCTTCTCTGCTTCTCTACATTGTTCAGTAGATGTTCATGTTTGCTGACTTGTTGGGATGCGTGTTGTAGTGGTTTACACGACATGGATCGAAGGAGCTGGATACGCCCAAACGATTGGCTGCCGGCGCTCTCGCTGGGATTACTTCCGTTTGTGAGTTCATATAGGTTTTATGATCTGATCTGATCTGACGGGACTTGAATTATTAATGATGACCCAGGTTCGACATATCCATTGGACTTGGTGCGTTCGAGGCTATCTATAGCTACTGCATCGGTCGACTTTGCGGCTGCGACTGGTTCGGCGGCTGCTAATAGTAGCGTGCCGGCTGGTGTGGCTACTGCCACCACTAGTGCGACGGGTGGTGCGACATCGTCGGTTGCAAATAATGCGAACACGGCGTTGAGCTCCGGATATCATACTTCGTCCTCTCGCGCGGCCGTTACGGCGGTCTCGGCAGTTTCAGGAGCCACGCAGGCGCTCAAGTCCAAGTATTATACGGCGAAGGATTTGACTGTGTGGGGGATGACACTCAAAGTGATGAGGGAGGAAGGAGGAGTAAAGGGACTGTATAGGGGTCTTGTGGCAACGGCTTTTGGGGTTGCGCCGTATGTAGGGATTAATTTTGCGGCGTATGAGGCATTGAGGGGGGTGATCACACCTCCTGGGAAAACGAATGTTGGAAGGAAGTTGACTTGTGGCGCACTTGCAGGTGGGTGTGAACGCCTTATTGTGGAGGGCCTTTTGTTCTTGTTGGACAGATGGCTGGGTTCATTATCTGTTCGCGAATCAGGGGGAGCTGACAGGGTTGTGTCTATTTTTGCAGGGTCGATTTCGCAAACCTTAACGTATCCATTTGACGTGCTGCGTCGGAAGATGCAGGTGACTGGAATGCAGGGTGGACAGAAGTACAGTGGAGCATTGGATGCGCTGAGGAGCGTGTTGCGCTCGGAAGGGGTTGTTGGGTTATACCGGGGACTATGGCCGAACCTGCGTAAGTGTATTGGAGAAGACCCGGATAGAAGTGTGACTGATTGTTGTCTGACTGATTCAGTGAAGGTTGCGCCGAGTATCGCCACATCGTTCTTTACCTATGAACTAGTGAGTATTATGTTCTTGGAAAGGAAGAGGTGATGGTGACATGATGTGTATGATTGATTACAGGTGAAAGAGATGCTGGTGCAGTAGATCGGGAATGTGGGACTGTAGATACAGTAGCACGTGTGGAAGTATGTTGTAGAGTGTGACAATGTGACTTGTTGGCTGCTCCCTCTGTTTCGACCACTACGCTGTTGGACTGCCCACTGGCTCTACACGCGACAACATGCAGGCAGGTCCTCCCCCGGAGATACCCGTCCTCTCTAATGGCCCTCTCCCCTCCCACTCCCTCACCGTCGTCGCCCCCCGCTCCTCCTCTCTCCCCCTCCCTCACATGGGCAACTCTTCCAGCAAACCAAAGGCGGCCCATAACCAGTCTCCCGCACCCTCGGTAGCTTCCAAAGGTTTTTCTGCTGCTGTCAATCTCAAACGCGCCTTTGCTGCTCGTCGCAAAAAGACTGGGATCGAAAAGGACAAACAGGAGCAAGATGCAGACTTGCACTCTCTAGCAGGCTCTTTTGCCTTTGCGCCACCTTCCCAGCTCAAGGTCGAGCTTACGCCCTCTTCCGCCTCATCTCCGCCTCAGGTGCTTCCTGCTTCTCATATCTCTCCGGCCGTTCCGCACAAGGGTGCTAAGCAACAACTTTCCCAGCTGGCCTCTCACGTCTTTTCTCCATCAAAAAAGCCACAACACCCACGCCCAGCTCCTGTTACGGTGTCTTCCTCAGAACCAGTCCGTCCCCTTCCCCCACCGCCGCCGCCACCAAAGTCCGTCTCCGAACAGGCTCCGACGACTTCTGCCAACTCCACGTCGCTAGTGAGACCCCATGTCCCGGCTCCTCTTACATCACTGGCCCCGCCTGCGTCATCACAGCAGCAGAATAGGTCATCAATTATACCCATGAGCCCTGGGATTGAGTCTGCAGTTAGCTACATGGCTATCAGCGAGCAAATGCAGGAACAATTACAACAGGAACACCAGGAGGCGGTATCCTCGTCCTTGCCATCACTCACACCACCATCACCCCCATCACCATGTCCGCCTGCAGCTTCTTCAGCTGACCCTGTCCGACCCCTGCCCCCAACGACCAAATCTGATGACCAGTCAACGTCGGCGGTAGCTTTGATCCGGGGAACGAGTAGGCCTAAGGAGGTCGAGCAACCGGCTGCTAACTCGGGAGAAGGAGAGGTGGAAGAAGTGAAACGCGTGGAGAGGCCGAGAGCGAGGTCTGAATCCGAGGGTGTGTTTGTTGAGAGGGAGTATGCTGATAAGCGGAAAAGCGACTCGACGATTAGCCATTGTACGATCCGGCCTGGTGCTGGCGGTCCTCGCTCGTCGAGGCCTGTGTCGATGGCAGAGTCGTTCCAGTCGAGTTATACCATTGTCCCTGGGAATGGGAATACGACCGTTGGAGGGGTTGTGGTTGTGAACAAGAGGTTGAGTGCTGTGGATGTGGATATGAGTTTGTTGGAGGAAGATGATGATTCGTTCAGAAGTTTTGATGATGCGGAGGGAAGTGGTGGTGGTAGCAAAAGGAGTAGTGTGGTTCCGGCGAAAGGAGAGGAGAGGACCGCATCGGCGACGTCGCTTTTGAGACAGAAGAGGAGGTCGTTGTCGTTGAATGTGGGTGCTGGTGCGAGTACTTCCCCTTCCAAGGCGCAGGTGTACCACCCCCCACCCAGCGCATCCGCGATGGAACTCAAACACCCGTCATACTCGATATCCGAGGGCTTTTATTCGCATCCTTCATCAACCTCATCATCCATCGCAGGATCACAATCGAACACTCCACCCAGTTGGGCAACGGGTCGACTACAACCGAATCGATATCAAAAACTCCCCGCTGTACCGCCAAACGCCGGCGTCAACGCAACATTCACATACCCAACTCAACGACCGCTACCCAACCACCCTGCACCACCACCTTCGTTCCGACAGACAGCTGTGAGTCTTACGAGTAGCCTGGCACCCGCCGCTGGACTTGCAAGAAAGGCGGTGGAGAAGGTGAAAGGGGCTCTTGGTCACATGGGTGCTTCTGGTGGACATCATGGCGGCAGTGGATCGGGATCCATTTCCTCTGCGTCGATATCTTCCGTATCTGGGTACTCGAGTTCCGTTTCCGTCAGTTCGGCGGCACCTTCGTCGTTCCCAAATGAATGGGGAGTTCTTCAACGTACCCCATCAAACCAAAGCTCGGCGACGCATGGGACGCATGGTAGTAGCATGCATGCTGTGAATATCAAGGAGATTAAGGAGAGGAGTGAGAGGGAGCGTCAGCAACAGGCTTCTGCGGGAAAGAAGAAGGAAAAGGAGAGAGAGAAGAGGATGAGGAGGACGCCGAATGGGCAGAGTGGGACGTACTCTGTGGGATCGGTGTCGACGAGTGGATCGGATTCAGATGCGTTTATGATGTCGTCTGGACCGGTGTTGGGTGTGCTTTTAAGGGGTCCGATGAAGAATAGGAATGGGATTCCTGTTGTTGGTGGCGTTGTGTTTGGGAGGGAGTTGGCGAAATGTGTGAGGGAGACTGCGGTTTGGGTTGGGAAGGAGGGTGTTGATGTTGGTGCGAAGGAGAATGAGGGGAAGGTGTTGATGGGGAGACCTGAGCTCAAGGCGTACGAGCAAAGGATGCTGCCGGCGATCGTTGTGAGGTGTGCGCAACATTTGTTGATTTGGGGACTGCAGGAAGAGGGGCTATTTAGGTGGGTCTAAAGTTCTCTCTCGCATCGATCAGCTCGCTCTATATAGGGGGGTATGCGGGAACAGGGAAAATTTTTCTCTTTTCTGTCTGGCCTTCCTTTCCCTGCGCTCGTGGGGTTTGAGCGTCTGTTGATTTATGAAATCATTCTTTTCGATGCTTCGTTGGATTATTAACTGATGACGCTTTTGGTTTGGTCTCGTAGGGTTCCTGGGAGAGCTGCGCATATTACGAAGCTCAAATCGGAATTCGATACTGGTGAGTATGTTTTCTGCTACCAATGAGACCAGAGTGTTGAGAATGCGCCTCGTGTTTACAGGTGTGGATTACGATATGTCAGGGTGCGCACCGGGGGATTTGGATCCCCATGCAGTAGCTTCGATATTCAAGGCTTACCTCCGCGAACGTGAGTTTCTATGAATAGCTTCACGTCAAAATTTTATTTATTAACTCATTGACCATGTTCTTCTTTTTCTCAATTTGATTTCATTTTCGCATGGGCTGGTCGATTTTGGCTCAGTACCTGAGCATATATTGACACAGAAGCTTTCGCCTTACTTTGACGTCGCGATCGAGCAAGAGAGTCATAATGCGCCTGCGCCCTCTACCGATTTCAATGCGTCGTGGAACTCGGGTATGAGGAGAGGCCCTGGTTTACCGTCGAGTCAGAAACCGGCTTCGAACATGCACACGTCGACGGCGTCAATGTCCTCCGCACTCGCTTGCATGTCCTCTACATCTTCTTCGTCCGCATTCCCTCACCCCAACCTTCGTAAGCCACCATCCCTATCCACACTCGCCATGCCCTCCTTTAGCGGTATGCGCCCTGCATCACACAACCTTATCTCGGCTCTTCGGTCGCTGATCGTGAAATTGCCGAGGGAGAACCGGGATTTGTTGAGGACGGTGGTGGAGTTGATTAATGCGACGGCGAAGGAGAGTAAAATGACCAAGATGCCCCTGAGCAACTTGTTGATGGTGTTCTTGCCGAGCTTGAATATTAGTGCGCAGTTGTTGAGGGTATTGTGTGAGGAGGAGAGGATATGGTTTGGGTTGGTTGGGGGTGAGGAGGAGAGACGAAAGGAGAATCGGGGAGAGGTCGTGGGAGGTGCGGAGGATGAGGATAGGGATGAAGTGTTGGATGTGAAGAGGGATACGGTTGTTTTGGACATTAAGCGTGAGGGTGGCGACGATCATCAGCGGAAGGAGGAGAACTGTGATGGGGAAGGGGAAGAGGAAGATGAGGAAGAGGAAATTGACGCGCATCGCCGATGGACGGTTGTTAATCGTCCGGAAGTCCCGACTGTTTACCTTGACTCGAGGTCTCAAGCGTCTTCGGCTTCTGTGGCTTCGTCCGCGTTGCTTTCTTCCTCGCGGGACACCTCGGTCTCGTCCACCACGGAGAGCTCGATGTTGCCTGATGATGTATCATCTGATCGGCACTTCATGCAGAGAGATGCGATGCTCTCGTCATCTGTAGAGTCGGTGTTGACACCTTTGACTTCGTCTGCTCAGTCGTCCATGGCACATTTGCCGTTGGGGACGTTGGATACGGCCAAAAATCTGTCTGCGAAAGGTGGTGTGGATGCTACTGGTGCACCTGGAGATAGGCCGAGGATTCAGGTCGTTGAGCCTGCGCCGTTGGGTCTTGAGATTGATGTTGTGTCTGGAGCAGATGAGAATGTTGTTGAGGGGGAGGAGGGTCAGACGAGAACTGCTATTGGTAGTTCGTTGCAATATGCTTCTGCGCATTCACCACCGCCTACAGCAACGATGACGACTCCGGAGAAGAATCTACCGCAGACCCCTCTCAGCCCGAGGAGACGGTCGATACCTGCATTGTCGTTCCCTAGTTTGTCGGCGTTCACGAATGGGCATCATGGATCGCATAGGTCGCCCAGCTCGGGATCGCATGGCTCGGAACCCGCTTCACCTGCAGAGTCATTGGCTTCCACTACAGGTGGAAAGAACGGGTCGTTGAGGGCGAAGAAACCGTCGTTGAGGTTGTTGTTCTCACATTCGAAGAAGAGTACTGGGTCGTTGAACGGGAGTTCGCGGGAGGTTGTTGCCGTGAATACGCCGGGGAGTGCACCGGGGAGCGCGAGTTCGTTTAATTTGAATCAGCAGCAGATGAGGACGGCAAGTATGGTTCTTGCGAGTGCGTGGAGTGTGGATGGACAGTCTGGGTCGAGTGGTTCGTCGGTGTCGACCCCTATTTCGGCTGTTACTGCGCCTGGGACTGCTGTTGGAAGTGCTGGAGCGGGGTCGAGTATGTTGGAGTTGCCGCCTGTGTTGGATACGCCGATTGAGGAGGGGCCGTCGTTGAGGCTTGAACTTGGGCTGGGCGAATCCCCTCCGGGGACTGCTACGGCTTCTGGTCAGCAGCAGCAAGAAGCGGAGGAGGAAGCGGGGAAGGGGAAGGAGAAAAAGGAGAGGATCAAGACTATGGTCGGCCAGACGCCAATCGCGGATTGGTATAGTACGAAGAGCGCTGCGAGTTCGGTTGTTGATTTGCCTACGCCCCCACCGCAGCATAAGCCCAGCCCCGATGCGATTGCTGGCCTTCGGGGATTAGATAGTGCGGATGACGAGGATGATGGTGATGATGAGGATGATTTTGAAGCGAGGAGAAGAACGGTGATGGGGAGGGGTAGGGGTGCGTCGGTGTCATCGCAGTTGTCGATGAATCATCTTGGGTTAGAAGATGAGGAGTTGGGTGGGGAGGAGGATTGGACGAGCAGTGTGTTGTTGGCGGCGGAGTTTGAGTTGAGGTGTGAGGGCAAGGTGTGAAGGGGGTGGAAAGTCCCGCTGGTCGGGGAAGAGTTTTCTTTCTCTCGAAATGCGTTGGAAGTCTGGATTGGTGTCTAGGTTTTGGTGAGTATTTCGTATCACAAGACCCGACTCAGAGGCTGATTGTGCGACAGTGATTGTTTCTATTCTGCATTTTACTATCATACCCGTCTCAGCAAGCTTTTCCGCAATTCTCTTACGTCTGTCTGATTTTCCCGATCTTTAATTATACCTTTCGTTGGTTCTTTGGGCTCGTCTATCACACACGTACGCAAAGGCACACACGTATACATAGTTAGTAGGTTACATGCATCAAATGGCGCTATCCCTTCACGCATCATGCACTCAAATTAAACCTTTCATTCCCCTCTCGCAGTTTCATATCTCTTCTCAGCGTTTACCCACGCACCCCGCTATTGTACCTTATGGTTCTCCTTTCCACTCACATACCAAGTTTCCGGTCTTTTTTGCCCTCGTTCGCTCATTTTGATCTCCTTCCTTCGTTTCTTGACTACGGACGGTACTTTAGTTTATATACTTGGAGTAATTTATTGGAGCGCGTGTGTTGTGGTGCCATAGGAGGGCATGCGTTAGCTATGCTTCAACGTTTCAACATGAATCACCCACTACGACGACAGTTGACTTGACCGCTATTAATTTGAGTGCCACCTTTATGAGGGTGCAGGTGTACCTGAGGCCTAAGAATTGGAGTCCGACGGATGCTGTACTGGAAATTAGAGGACCCGGCTCCATGAACGTGCATGAACGTCTGAACCACAACACGCGTCTGTAATAAAACCCGGAATGAGCTAGCGTCACCCATGAAGTGATTCTAACTGTGCAAGGCAATACATCACTACCTCTGTCATAGTATATCACTAGTAGAACCACTCTCTTTTGCTTCATGAAATCACTCACTCATTGTTCTGGGTCACACATCTGGCTAATATTTTTCCCCGCGTTCTTTTAAGCTGTGACGAAGCGATTCCTTGGAAAGAATTAACTTTCTTCGTTACATCTCGAGAACTATTCTCACCAACTGTTGCGATGTCACTCTGTAACCTTGTTGTTGCACGTGATGATGTCGTCATAGTCGAGGACATATAGATATCGTCCAGAGTATCCCTCAACGACCTAATCAACGTCCAGCTTGACCAGTCGCCTAGACATCCTCTTTCCTATCTCGCTATACTGCCCTTCTGTAGAGAATCTAGAGTGAGTAGAACACCAGATATCCCGCGATGGCGAGTTCTGGTGTCAAGAAAGTCCAGCAGAAGATCTTCGGGACCGGAGTTGACGAAGGGAAGGACTCACAAGGCGATGAACGACCTAGATCTACCACACCACAGGGATCTAGCACTTTGGTGACAGTAGGCTCAGCCGGTGGTGGACAGGGACCTGGGTTGACTGTTGTCATTCCTAAACCTAAAACATCTCCAGCTCCTCCTCCGAGAAAGAACACATCAGATCCGTCGCCCAAGGTCGGGGAGAGGTATGCTGGAGGGGAGGAAGATGCTGATGCTGATGTGGATGCCGATGGGGAAGAATATGCAAGAGAGGATGTGCAGGAGGCAGGTATCCCTTTTAGACAGAGGTTGGCGGGGAAGTTGGGTGCGGAGTATAAAGGTGCTGAGCGGTATCGCTTGCAGCAAGATGATAAGAGAGAGAAGCACTGGAAGAGGTGGGGACCTTATTTGAGCGATCGACAATGGGTGAGTCCTTTCTTGTTTATTTTCAAGTGTGCGAGTGGGACACCCAATTGAAATATGGACTTAGGCGACGGTGAGGGAGGATTACTCTGCGAATGGAGACGCTTGGAGTCATTTCCCCCATGAGCATGCGCGATCTAGGGCTTATCGTTGGGGCGAAGACGGTATTGCTGGTATCTCGGACAATCACCAACGCTTGTGCTTTGGGCTTTCGCTTTGGAATGGGCAGGATCCTATCCTCAAGGAGCGGTTGTTCGGGGTAACGGGACATCAAGGAAATCACGGTGAAGACGTCAAGGAGTTGTATTACTATCTCGACTCGACGCCGACGCATTCGTACATGAAATTCTTGTACAAGTACCCTCAGAAGAGGTTCCCATACGAGGAGTTGGTGGAAGAGAATCAACGACGCGATCGAACTGTTGCTGAGTACGAAATCTTGGACACAGACGTGTTCGACGAGGATCGTTACTGGGACGTTTTCGTCGAGGTATGTCGAGTTAATTAACTTGCTTTCATTTATATGTTAACTTCGAATCATGTCAGTATGCAAAAGATGAACAGAAACCCGATAACATCTATATTAGGATCACGTCGTACAATCGCGGCCCGGACCCAGCTACACTGCACGTCATACCTCAACTATGGTTCCCTAATACTTGGTCGTGGCCCCTTGAGAAACCCCCGAAGCCCAGTCTGACAGGCTCAGTAAGGGGCAAGGACAACATTAGTACCATCACTGCTCGTCATCCGACCCTGGGCAAAACCCATCTCTATTGTTTGCCTTCACCTCCTCCTGTCGGACCTGCCAACAACTTTGACGACGATTCTGGAATTGACTCCGTCGACCCAGACCTCCTTTTTACCGAGAATGAGACGAACTTCAGTCGCCTGTACGGCGGAATCAACGCTGGGCCATACGTCAAAGATGCGTTCCATGATCACATTATACCCAGCCACCGACCCCCTGTCAAGGAGACTGAAAACGAGGATATATTCGTGCACAGGATTCGTTCGCGTACGGCATCTATCTATGGAGGAGAAGAACCTTCGACTCCCGAGGCAGGTCCATGCACTCCTTTCCCTCCCACAGAATCCTACGTCAATCCGGAGAAGAAGGGTACTAAAGCAGCCGCTCACTACATCTTTGAGAATGTTCCTGGACATGGTGGTTGTGCCGTCGTCAGGTTGAAACTTACACCCGCCCGAATTGGACGCGACCCCAGTTTGGAGGATGAAGTGTTGTTCGATGACGCAATCGAAGAACGTAGGCAGGAGGCAGATGAATTTTATAACGCATTGGTGTTCGGCCCTATTAGCGACGATTTGAAGCAGGTTATGAGGCAGGCGTTGGGCGGGATGTTGTGGACTAAGCAGTACTATCGGTTCATTCAGAAGGAATGGCTGGAGGGCGACCCTGCTCAGCCACCTCCCCCACCTGAGCGAAAATGGATTAGAAACCGGGTATGCTATAGTTAATCACTCAAGAACCTAATACTGATCCACCTCTGATGTCTTGTAACAGGAATGGCGTCACCTTCATATTGAAGATATACTCTCCATGCCCGACAAGTATGATATTTCCTCTTTTGATCAGTGATGAATGCTTACAACTCTATCCAATAGATGGGAATATCCCTTCTTTGCTGCTTGGGACACCGCTTTCCATTGTATACCCTTGGCTGTCGTGGATCCATCTTTCGCGAAGAAACAGCTGGATCTGTTGACACGAGAGTGGTACATGAAACCTGATGGCCAAATCCCAGCGTACGAGTGGAACTTCAGTGACGTGAACCCTCCTGTACACGCATGGTCCGTTGTTGGAAGCGCGTTTTTCTCTTTGAGACCGCCTAATTGAGCCTCTATAGGGCAACGTTCCGAGTTTTCAAGATTGAGCGTAAGCTTTACGGGCGAGAAGACATCCCGTTCCTTGAGCGCGTTTTCCAAAAGTTACTTCTGAACTTCACATGGTATGTCTTCCAACAACTTTCAGGCGCATTCTCACATCTATGCGTCAGGTGGGTCAACCGAAAGGATCAGGGTGGACATAATGTGTTCGAAGGAGGTTTCTTGGGATTGGATAACATTGGTGTCTTCAATCGTTCCGAACCTCTTCCCACTGGTGGAAAGCTGCGTCAAGCCGATGGAACGGCATGGATGGCGTTTTACTGCTTGAACATGTAAGTCTCCCGTGTTCCATACCATTCCGCGATGCGTTACCGACAGCTTACTGGTTCCCGCAGGTTAAATATGGCTTTAGAACTAGCGAAGCATAATCCCGTGTATGAGGATATTGCTTCTAAGTTTTTCGAGGTATCTTCTTTCTTGCTCCTCGTGAGACTCAATGTTGTATCAATCGCTAATCATGGTTCTGGTTTTCTTTACTCTCTGTTTTCGCTCTCATCCTCGAAACCTTGGCACTCCCACTCCACAACGCACAGCACTTCATCTTCATTGCGGATGCGATGACATACAAGGAAGGCGAACGCGAATTCAGTCTCTGGAACGAACAAGATGGCATGTATTACGACGCGATTGACTTCGAGAACGGGCACTGTATGCAGTTGCCCGTTAGAAGTTTGGTTGGATTGATACCACTGTACGCAACATTGGTGCTCGAACCATCCGTGATAAATCGGCTTCCCGGGTTCAAGAAACGGATGGAGTGGTTTATCAATAATAGAACGGAGATGGCGGGCAGGAATATGGCAAATATGAAGGGTGAGGCTTTGTGTGTAATTCCCAGCGTTGGGATGATCGGTTGACGGTTTCTTTTGCTCCTAGTCGCTGGTAAGGAACAACGGAGGTTGTTGGCGTTGGCGAGTAAGGAGAGGCTTGTCAAGATCTTAGAAAAAATGCTGGATGAGGACGAGTTTTTGAGTGAACATGGTATTCGATCGTAAGTGTTTTTTATTCGCATGCTTTCCTGATTATCATAGTATTACGGCCGTAGATTATCAAAGAAACACAAGGATCAACCCTGGGGCATGGACGTTCACGGACACCGCCATGAAGTGCCCTACTGGCCTGGTGACTCGCTTTCGGGAATGTTCGGCGGAAATTCAAACTGGAGAGGACCGATATGTGAGTAAATTTAGAGCATTCTCGAGTTACTTTCAGATGATGTTCTATATGTAGGGCTCGCGACAAACTTCATCCTTATTGAAAGTCTCCAGCGTTTCTATCAGTACTATGGCGACGATCTCCAGGTGAAGTACAAAGCTCAAGCCCAGTCCCAGTCTCCTGACTCATCACATTTTCTGGAATGGAACAGGTGGAATGCCCAACGGGTAGTGGATACTACATGAACCTCGCTGCTGTCGCGGAAGAGATACAACACCGTATCATCCATATCTTCGGTCGCGATATGGAGGGTCGACGGGCAACGAATGGTGGCAACTCCAAGTTGGATTATGATCCCCATTTCCGTGACTACGTCTGGTTCTACGAAGTACGCCTTCTGTTCTTTGCAATTACCATTTGTGGATGGAATATTGTTCTGACCCTTTTTGTACCAAAAGTTCTTCCATGCTGATACCGGCAAGGGGTTAGGCGCCTCCCATCAGACAGGATGGTGGGTAACATTCTTTCTTTCACTCGGGGCAGCGTGATGATGCCGTATACTCGATTATCTATAGGTCCGGTCTTGTTGCGTACCATATCCTTCAGAGTGGAGTGACTTGTCGATTGCCCAGGACACCTAAGAGTAGGCCAATTCACTTGTTTTCCTTGTCGGATTTATTCCTGATCGTGGTCCCAATAGCTCCCCGCAGTGTCGTCCACCACTACTTTGACGTAAGCCCTCTTGTAGTCCCCAGAATCACCGCTTGCTTCTCACAGTGCTATCTACAGGAAACCATTGATCCTCATTCAGCGGCCGATGACGAACCCAAGTCACCATACAGCATGTTCAGCGCTGTTGAACTGAACACGCTCGGTGACATATCGCCTGACGCCCTTTAGCCGCCAATGTACGGTAAACACCGTCCAAGAACGGATGAACGCTCTGTGGCGGCACGCTAGAAATTTCTCGTACCTCGCCGCTGTTCTCAATGCTGATAGATTGACGTTGGATCGTCCTTCCCGTGCATAGAATCTATAATTGTATGTAAAACAACTTGATCTGTTTTCGTCGCTCTTGTTTCCCATTCTACCTTTAGTACACGAAATGATATGTCTGACTAGATACAACCATGTAGCCAACTCTTTCGCAGTATCAGGACCAACGTGTCGTTTATTAGTGATGTAATACCTGTTACGTGCAAGTAGGTTTGGGATCCAGTTGACCGTTTGGGCGTCCGGCATTAGGATTATCATGACAATTCGATAGCGGATGAAATTCTCGCCGTTAGCGAATTAACAAATATAAGCTTTTGGACACATTGTGCGGCCTAGCCTACATTCCAAAAGGGGATCCATAAACGTTTCCCTGGTGCCTTCTAAGTCGGATTTCCAGAGTCTACGTATAGACCCTATCCAGCTTGGGCTAGGATGAACCAAACCAAACGGACCACTGGAGTCGTCGCAAGTGCTCTCCCGTACGCCACGGGTTTTCCTTCGGATATGATTCTTGTAGAGATAGCATTAAGATCTCCGAACATCAAGGCAATTTCATCCGACGCCTCTTCCAAGCCATCATTTTGATGCAAGCACCACTAGGCAGAGACTTTCCGTCAGAAGGTCTACATACTGAGATTGGAAGTTCAATGCGGAATCGAAAATTATTTAGTGCCCTGGTTTTCCATCAAGGCACTGCACCTTTCGGAATCCTGGCTTGCCGTGGCGGCTAACGAGGTCGTAAAATGCTACATACAACATAACGTCTATCCAGGCTATCGTGCGTCAGGCAAGGTTTGACATCATTGCGATCGACCGTCAGTTAACAGGTCCAAAGATCCGCTACATCGCCATCCGGTGACAAGCCTCACTCGTCCACTCATGTGTCAGATTGCCTTCCCGACGGATGCTCGGAGGAGCGTTTAAACGTTGAAAAACTTCAGCTACACTCCTGTCGGAGCCCCTTATTCGGGGTAATCTGACCAGGGGTTTTCGGAACTTGTCTATATTATACGATTGACATTACACGACATCCGACTTTCTGGAGGACATGTACCTAAGTGATGACCATAATAAGATCGAACACGAACAGTTCCTAGAAATTCATAATTCAGTGAATATCAAAACGAGAATGATAACAAAAGGAATCAAACTCGGAACAAAGAGCCGAAAAAATGAGAGAAGTAGGACAAAGGAATGAGACAATGAGCGCGAGAGAGAGGAAAATTCCGGGTGTCATAATATGTGACAAAGTGAAAGAAAGGCTGGCGAACGTACAAAGCAAGAACGGAGCATAGAGTAAGGGAAGGAACGTAGATATCAGAGGGGAGTGGGATACAAAGAGTGACTAGCCGAAGAGAAGAACAACTAAGATAGAGAATAGGGGAAACAGGAAGAGATATATGTGGGCAAGAGAAGTATGACCAGAGTTAGAGAAGGGTGAGACGAAACGAAGGGGTGGGAAGGAGAGGACAGTATATACGCCGCAGCTTGTCAGGTAGAGGGTGGGAAGAACGCCAGGTGGGGGATGCGGTGGAAGTGTTAATTTGTCCTGTGACATGCTAAGTGTATATGCGCGCGTGTATGCGCAATCTCTCGATACACAGATACAGACAAGTCCAGAAGTGTCGGTGGGGATGCGAGTGAGCAGGATGAGGGCAACAGTGTGTAATGCAATGTGTCACAGAAGCTGTTAGGATTTTGGTGAGAGGATTATGTTTTTGAAGCAGATGATGAGGTGCGAGAGGCGACGTGGTGTATGGATGTACGGGGTGGAAGTGCTGACGGTGCCGGGAAGGTGCAATGGAAAGACTTGATTGTCGATTAATCCAGGAGTATGCAAAGGAAGAGGATTGAATGAATGATCCGCGTAATGAAATGTACAGTGCCCAGAGAAATGAGAACAAATGAATGAGGGAATGCGGTTGCAGAAACGAAGGAAATGGACAAAAGAGCGAAAAAGTAACAACCCGACAGGAACCCGACAAATTATCGAAGAGGAAATCAATAGAAGAGGGGAGACAATCAGCACCGAGACAACCTTCCCGGCAACGACAAACGCGATGTGAGAGTTGGTCAGTTCCAACTCTTCATGTTACGAACAGGGTAACCTGTCCGCCAGGTCTATACGCCTCGAAAGCCATCTGCACATCTTCTGTAGA
The DNA here is from genome assembly GCA_018524465.1 of Podaxis pistillaris. Lineage (NCBI taxonomy): Eukaryota > Fungi > Basidiomycota > Agaricomycetes > Agaricales > Agaricaceae > Podaxis > Podaxis pistillaris. The sequence goes on along the minus strand of JAEUWN010000704.1, from coordinate 747,921 downwards.
TCCGAGGGACACCATGTCCCCATCCTCATCCTTATACTTCACCCTCAGTGGCCCATCATCCCTCCTTGGCCCACACAGCCTAATCTTCTTCCCGACCTTCTCGACTAAATCGTCATACTCCGTCGTCCTTGGCACCTGAATCACAAATATGTCCTCATGGAAGTGCACCTTGACCTTTACGGGCGGCGGCTGCTCCTGGGGAATACCCATACCGTTCATATGATGACCGTTGACGTTCGCGTGGATACCGACACCTGCCAACGACGACTCGCTCGACCCGAAAGGCGTTATAGGCGATGAGCTGTTCGGCGAGTACTCCGAACTATCACCCGTCGACTGGCTCGATCCGCTTCCTCGCTTATTACCGCCATGTTCACGGTCGCGTGTACTCCAATTGGAGTGTGAGACATTGACGGGATTGGTAGGCAATGGTGGCGGAGCAGTCTTCTGCGGCACGTACGCATTCGGTTGACTCGCACTCCTTGTTCGACTAGGCTGGGGCGCTTGGGGAATGTATTGTTGTTGTGGTTGTTGCGCGTACGGGCTGACACTATGTGTCGGTGTAGGAGCGCGCGCAGTCCTGGGGTCACCACCCTCGTACCCCGCCCGCAACCGTGTCGAGCTGAACTGGCTACGTAATGCTGGCCTCTGTGGTGGTGCAGCTGACCCGTAGGCGGCATCGGCAGGGAAGTTCTGCATGTTAGCCTGAGTTCGGGGAGTGACCGGAGGAGCCATACCGCCCGGCGAGTGTGCAACAGCTTGCGGCTGGGAAGGCATGGGCACATGTTGATGCTGATTCCGCCATTGTGCCATTGTAACTCCACTGGCGTCTTCCGTGTACGCTCTCGACCGTTGGTCGTATACCGAGTTGTGGTCTCGTTCAGCAGGCATAATGAGTGCATTGAGTTTTCTCGAGTTGACGGGTGTTCCACGGCCAGAGGACGTGTAACTGGTTGAAGCGGTGGCGGGGTACTCTTCAAAGTCTTCATCATCCGTGAAACCGTCTTGCGACGGGTAGCCGGAAGGCCCACTTGGGTAACCGCTACCAGAGTCGTGAGTGCCGTAACCATTGCTACCGTACGGGTGGTTACGCATGGTCTTCGACCCTCCAGAGGAAGAGGTTGCCGCATAGGCAGTCGAAGTACTACTGTAAGAGATTGTTGAGCTGTGCGAATACGTTGATGACGTGACAGTAGAGGAAGTGGCTCGCGAAGAGGGTGGGGCAATCGTTTTGCTGTTGAGACGAGCAAGATTTCTGTCCGAGCCACGCCGCTGAGCGGCTTCCCTGATGAGTCGGTTGATTTGGGATTCCCATTTCCGCATCTGCTCCTCGTTGCGACATTTAAGAGTGAAATACTCTAGGTCATCGTCGCCTTTCCACCAGACAGCCAACGAATACTGGGTAGTCATGCCAGGACCTGTCCAACGGGATTGAGGAACATACAGGAATCAGGTCAGAAAGAACGTACCAGTTGAGGTCCTGGGTTGTGAGGGGACCGCTTGCGTCACATTGCCCAAAAAGATCCGACCCTTCAACAGAAGGGGTGTGTTCCTTCGTTGGCCGGGAGTGGCGGCAGCGGCAGCAGCAGCGGCGTTAAGGGGAGTTGGTGTACTGGCCTGCTTCTTCAGCAGAGAGTTGTTCTTCCCAATCTTCTTGCTACCACCCTGTTGGCCAGGTGGAACTTCCTTACAGCACAGGATGATCTTCTCAAACAAGAAGACATGATACTCCCGGTCAATGTCGGATTTAGTGACGGTGAATATATCGTCAAGGAGGAGGTCACCGAAGTTTTCGAGGTGGTGGCCTTTCCAGTCGTCAATGCGGGAAGCAAGGCTCTGAACGGTTTGGTAATTCTCGGCCCGGCGTTGCGCTTCATTGATTTTATCGGCGATACGCTTGGCAGCTTCAGAGCCCCTCTTGAGTTCTTCATAATGCGAATAAGTTGCAGGTGAAAGAGTTTTGATTAACGACTGCAAGAACACAACATCAATACATGAACTTTGAGGGCGTGATTAGAACGTACATCAAGAAGAAGGGGATATTTGCAAACTCGTTGAACCGGCTTGATGAGGAAAGCTGGCAGTTCGCCTTTTACGTTGATCAAGTGGTTCAATGGCTGTTTGAGAATATTTGGGTCAGCATCGGGAACAGCCGAGAAGAGGTCAATTCAAAAATGACGGAAGACCAAATACGAGTTGTCAGGACGACAAATCAGACATGCGTTGAAGATCCAACAATGTCGACAAAGAGGGAAGGTGTTGTGCATCAATGCTTACCATGAGACTCTGCTCGTGTGTGAGCATGAGTTCCGAGGCATTCGTATAGTTGGCACAGTAGGGTTCGTATACAACAAAGTCGTCCTCCTGTTAACGCCGACCATTATGCATGATGCAGGACAAGGCACATGAATGTCAGTGATTGTTCAACAGCCAAACGTGATCGATGTCGGCTTACGTTTTCGATGAATGGAAGACCCCAGCGCTGGTCCTGCCATGGAGCTTCCGCTGTGCTCTCGAGGCGAATAAGGAATTTGCGCTGGAAGTTAAGGAGTTTATTGAGATTTGGGAAAAGGAGGTGTATAGTATCCTGATCGATCAGGTTCCCTTGTGAAAGGGCGTTTGAATATTTCTACAGCTAATCAGCAACCGTCTTCGCAGTGTGAAATTGCGAATTGGATCATACCTGCATTACTTCGAGGTCCTGGACATATTTACGTTCGGTTTCGACCATCTCACGGATAATGTTATTCCCCGCTAATTCCCGGGCATTAGCCGGCTGCGGAAGTGCATCGGTCGAGAGATTGTCGAAGGAATCATTGGTGGTGAGGGATGGGGGGGAGGGTGGTGGTGAGTCAAAAGCACTCGGGGGAAGGTGGTTGACAATGGCGGTCACGGTATTAATAACCTGGGGAAGGCCACATGTCAACAACGCGGGGGAGGATAATGAATGAGCGAGAAACGCGGTCTACAATACCTTGACCAAGCCATCAGTAGAATCACGGTCCCAAATATCTCTCACTGTGAAGGGCTCGCACTCGGGGATGGTCTGCGTGACCTGTGTTGAGCGAACCTGCATGGCGAAGAGGGCGATGGCGTGTTTCTTCTCTCGATCTGGATTGCTCTCGTAGGTTTCCTGGTTGTATTCTGAGTGATTAATTTTTGGGAAACCAGCTTCTGCGGGGAGCTGATCGAAGATGTAGCAGAGGGAAATGCCAATGGAGAAGAGGTCCCAGAGTTGGGTTACGGGGTCGGTGGACTGACGGGAGTCAGGGGGGGTGGCAAGAGCGAAATAGTGGCTAAATCCATGAATACGCATGAGGCGGGCGCGGAGTGAAGAACATTGTTGGTAAAGGGAGGTAGATTGGTTAGCAGCTTTGTTGAGGAGGGTGTTGTTGGCCATGGGAGTCTCGATTTGGAGCCCGGCGCTGGAGACGATGGACTTTTTGCGGCCTGCGACAGAAGCCATTGAGCCAGCTTTGGGCGAGGAGAGGGGGAGAAAAGGGAGAGGTGGGAGAGGTGTTGAGTTTTGTCGATAGCGATGGTCAGCGATGGTCGAAACGAGCAGTGCTCCCACCCAACCGTTCCATGGGCCTTTTTCCAACTCCGCACCCCGCTTTCGGCAATACCCCTGATCTGAAATCGAGATCTCTTCCACGCGACCCACTGTCACCCCGTCACAATCCCAATCCCCCGCTTCCACTCCCACGTCCCAGCACAGGTCCCCGTATCTATCACAGGCTCTCTCAGCGGTAAAAGCCTATCCTTACCCATCCATACAATCCCCATTGCCCATACTAGAGCTATTCACCCATCTGTCGTCGTAAAAGTCCAGATGAGCCTTTCTATCTTCGTAACTGACCCTGATATGCACAACAATAAACAAATCTCCCAGGCCATGTGTCTGCTCCTTATTTTTCTCACTTGGGCGGGGGCCGGGACATGGGGACCGGCGTCGTTCATCTGCTATAGACTTATCCTACTCACGCCCACATAACTTAAACCTGAGTGTTGATGCACCTACAGGCTCAATCTGGCCTCCCTCGAACCTCAGCCTTGGCATAGATCGGAGTTGAGGCCCAATAAACCTCTCAACATCTATGCTATGCGAGTGGGGACTGCTGGCTCAGGAATAAACCTCTGCAGCCGTGCTCATTCTTGTGCCGGTGCAATTCGCTGGCCTAGAAAGGCAATGACTTAATCGAATGCCAATTTTCCTCATTTAGGACAAGCAACATCACAAATGCGACGCTAGAAGGTTTTATTGTAGGAACAAGAAGGGTAGCATTTAAGATTTCTTTCACGAGGACCTACCTTTCGCTTATGCTCGACGGGTCCTTCAAAGGAGCACTACAGTCTCACAATCACCGTCCTCGGGCACACTCTCCGGGAAGGATCGAGTACAATGACGCATATGACCCGCCCACTTTCGGGCACTCTTGTAGTCTACATTCTAGGTCTTCCAATAAGCAGCTGAGAAGGCGCAAACTTACGTTTCTCCAGCGCCCAAGTCATACCCAAGCATGAATCGGGTAATCTGTCAACCCACCTGCGCAACTCACCACTCCAAAACATTACGCGTCGGAATGTATAGATCTAACGCAATTTGATGCACTGCTACGGCCGTAAACAGTTTCATGCAATTGGACTAGTCCGGAGGAGTCAGGACCCATGTATCAGAACACTCCGATGTCTGCCCCTTCCATCACCATCCAGTGACCCATCATTAGCTCTCCTCAACGGAGGCCGGACCTCAATTCTTCAGCTCATTTAACCCATATAGACATCAGAATCTTGTTCCCCAGTGTTTCGGGTGACGAGTTCAATAACTTTTGGGTCTCCGAACACCTCAAAGGTCGATCACGACTTCCCAAACAAACGGTCGTCGTATTGCGACGATCTACCCCCGAAGACTCGAATGCTCCTTTCGTGTGCGTACCCCGTCTAATTAAATACACGAATTAACGCCGTGCCTATCTAGAAAACTCGAGTATGGCTTGTTTTTGGTTGATATATGAGACTTGAGTGTCCACGATGGTGAGAAGAAAAATCGACAGGGCAGAGCACCTTGAAAGTTGTGCGTACGTTTGCTGTGCCCCCCCTCCCCCCCCCCGATTATGCGAGTCCTTGATTCTATCACATCTATTAGAAGTGCCCTTATAGTCTAGTAATACTGGCTATGTAATGCGTAAGATATGTGACGACGATGTATCTCGAGCAACCTGCCACCATCCGAAAGCCACAGAGCAAGATTAGTTTGTGCCATCGAAACTGGGGCAAACGTATCTGAGTACTCAGCTCAGTCGCAAGATTACCCGAGGCGGTATCCACGTGGTTCCCCGCTTCTATGTTGAGTGGCGTATACCCATAACCTCGAGAGGCAAGCCGGAGGTGGAGCTAGTAGTTTTATCATTTACTGATAATCACCGGTATTGACTGGTCCACTGACATATCCCTATATGATGAGTTATGATGACATTCCACCCCACCTCACTCGAGAGGTGATATTGTTACCACTCTACGGCGTACCCTCCCTGTCTACACTCATGAGCGATGTTAATTGGGCTTGTTCAGAGAAATTTCCTTCTCCGAACACACATCCAAACTTGTACGCCATCAAATTTCGGCTTCACCGCCACTGGAATATGACTAACCATAGAGGCTCATAGAGGTAGCAACCCTCATCTCGTAAGGCTGTGTGGGGGGAATATCGTTAGCGAGAGAGATACGGCCTGAGTTGGAGGCATTCAGTGTGACTTGCCGATTCTCAATCAGGAAAGGTCAAATTTCCAAGAAGACCAACGTTTAAGGTATAACTAAAAATAACCTGAACATTTGAAGTCGAGAGATGTTTTCTGATGATGCCGCAGCTTGCTGTCGCCACACCGCTTTCGCCTACATCGACTCAGTTGGGAAGCGCAGTTATTGGCGTTTATGCGCACTTGGGATGCCCGCTACCAATCAGAATAACATATTGCACAGGTCTTTGTTTGATTCTATGAATATCACTCATCCACAGCGCCCAAGACGGCAGGGAGCCAGGACCCCAATTAAGGCCCATCTCAAGCCGAAGCTCCCCCCTCTGAAGATCAGGGGGCGGTCAATTAAGCACCAAACATACAGGGGATCCTGATATACTTCAGTAGTTGTGGTAACGGTCCTATCGGAAAGAAGATCAGATAAGTAGCGCTCAGCCCATGATACTGATCATCATGTTTGTGACTACATCCTTGGAAGAGCCCAGGCATAACAGGGGTATATATAGCTTGCCGCCCCGCAAAACGTCAGAAGACCATGGTGTCGACGAGTATGGCATTGGTCGTCGATTCAGGGTTTCACGGAGGAGGAAGTGTGAGCATCGGGGAAACTAATGGGGCTTCCCCTTGAACTGGTTCTCAGTAAGCGCGTACGCTAGAGGATTCGTTAGCCTTCACTGGCTTCGGAGGCTCGAATTGGCCAGGACTTATAAGCATTAGTTCGAGGAGTGTTTCATCAGGTTGCCTTCCGATCAGCTAGCAATCGTTCTCCCGGTTTCCGGTTGCCTCCTTGCCACATGATACGTCCTTAACGCACTGTTTGAGGCCATTCAGCGGCGGAATCTATCACTAGAAATCGTCAGTTAAGCCTCAAACCACCTTTTTAGTAACGAGTTTCCCAATTATTGATGTTCCCCACCTTCCCATTATACTAGGGGTAATCATCACCCTTGGCAGTATGCGCCACAACTTGACTTAGCATAAAAATCAGTGATCCAACGCGATGCCAAGATCCTCATCACTTACCGGTCTTACAGTGATACCCAAAGCCTAAGTCGGCACAAGCTCGAAAATACCCCAAATCGTCCTTGTTGCTACCTCGAGGTCGGAATTCTTTCCGTCAATCAGTACCTACTGAATCACTGATGATTCAAAATGAGGCACGCCAGGTGGCCACATGCACCCAAATCCAAATTGACATTTATCCGTCCGTCTTTCCCGTTCCCTTAAATAGCGTACTCCTCGGGATAAAATCGATAAGTTGTCTGATGTCCTATCAATGAATTCCCCAATTCAGTTCAAGTCCATCTCATCAATCACTTGTGATAGTTACATCAGAGTATATTTTCGGGTGTATCAGTTCTGGAATGTGTATTTGTGATTGCTTTATTGCACGAGCACCGTATAAGTGCGCATGTGCGCAGTGAGACGGGTCGGATGACATACGAGTCGGCAGAGTTATCGCAGTTGGCTGCAAGAGAATGTGGGTGATCGAAGCGGACAATATTTGGACGAACCATGCGATGGCAATTTTGATTGCTATTCATTACCGGCCTTCCTCTTTCGTTGGTGACAGTGGTTGTGCTCTTCGAATTATAGAATCACGAGCACGACGTTAATCAGGCATACGATGCAGGGACTCCGGGGCAGCCCTTGTATATCGCAGAAAATCAAAGTGTCAGACGTTCGGGTTGCAAATGATTGGTGTCACGTCGAGCTGCATGTCGAGCTGCAGGTTGTGAAACCACAGCCCAACGCGGCTGCAGATACCTCTTTTGTAATGCGCTGCTCACACTCTTGGAGATCTTGGTGCATAAGGCAGTCATTCGAAAGCTTGACGGGAGCAGTTGTAAGAGTATGAGAGCATGAGTCTCAAAGCCGAAGCCCGGGAACAGGATGTTGTCAGGCTTGCAGAAACGTTAAAAGGCAGCCAGCTCCTGGACGAGTGCAATGAATCAATCTCGTTAGACCCTACGGTACATGCGGCTCGGGGCCGATAGACTGAGGGCAGGAATAAGTAAGCCCAGCGAAAGCCAAGATACAGCAGTCACGCTTATCTGCTAGGAAGTACTATGTTAGATTCTACAAATTGTCTACGCACACGAGGTCAGACTCAGGATTCCAGCGAAGAGGATATATATGTTCGAAATGATACAAGGAGAAATCAGAAACCTTCTAATAGTAGTGGAGCAGTGTCAGGGTGACAAGTTTCAGTCGTCGGTGATAGTAACATCGACCTCTGTCAATTCATTGCGCAATACGTTTCGGAAAAACCAAAAGCTAGAAGACGTCACAGGAGGTCACAAGTCGATGCATTTTTTCGTCCACCTGAAACCAAACGACCGGTTCGTAAAGACTTGACAGAGGGATCTGCCTTGCAACGCGATCGAGGACGTTGTCTCTACCTGAGCTTATACTAGTGCACGACTAAAGTGAAGGATAGGGAAGGCAACCATTCCTAGTTAGAGTTATTGTGATGCAAAGAATCCCAGAAGCTCTTCGCTATTCGAGTCGGCCTACCCAAAATCGGGGAGTTGCCACGAGACTCGATGGATGGAAGCAATAAGTATATATGCCAGAAATTCCAGGAATGTAGGACGGTGGTCACGTTAAAGTGAAAAGTGTGAGACAGTGCAAGGGTCGAATGAGAGCACAAGAGGTAAGCCGGGTTAAGCACCCCGAACTCCTCGATTTGGCCGGGCTCTGCCCAGATCAGAGAGCAGGAGAAAGCACGCGATTGTACGGGAGCCGTCCGACGGAGTAGTCTTTTCCTCACCCGCTGGCACCCATATCAATAGAAGATCTCAGTCCTTCAGGTACATCAACTTAACAACTTTCGGAAATACCGATATGTCGCGAATTAGAGATCGGGTAGAGCTATCAAGTTTACTAGGCACAAGATCGCGGAGAAAAGCATTGCTGAGGTGTGTGGATGGGCCTGGTTAGTGGTGGGTCAAATAGCATAGTGCACCACCCCACAATTTATAAGCATTACCACAAGCATCTGTTTCCTGCTATTCATATTAGCCTCTTCCTGTTATTCACATGCCTTATCCACTGATCTTCGGATTCGAAGCTCGAAATTCACAATTGTGTGGAGACTTGCGGGGCGAATTGGTGTTCCGCCTCTTTGCGAGGACCCCAGCGAATTTCCGATGCTGTCGACTTCGATTACCATTTACCGGCATCAAGCTGCTTCAAGCCTTCGGGAATGTACGACAGATTAGGTTACTTATCGATTAGATGTCGCCGGGAATGGAGGGATAACAAAAACGACCTGTTGACCGAAGGATATTGGACTGAATAGCGGGGGGCTGCGGACCGTAGTAATGAGCCTTGTCGGTGCTCCTTTTGCGGTGGTTTCCGTGAGGAAAGGGCTAGTTTTAGTTCTTAACAAACGCCCCTTCTGACTGAGATTGTGAGGTAGGTGGTCGGGTCACTGTTTGGGGGAATGATAGCCGTGGGCTTATAATGTTTCGAGGCAGGTGTAGTGTTCATTTAATTCGTCGCTTACCTCGAAGTAGTTTGAAACGGGCTGGCCCCTTTTCGCAACCGCCTCCGTCGGGGGTGGGGAAAATCCGGCTTGGAATCCTTAGGTATGGAGGGAGGGGTTGACTTCATTGGTGTAGCTCTATTGAAGGGTAAAAGACATGTTCTTGGGAGCTGAAGTCGATTGTGGAATACCACACCTCCCAGGGTCTCCCCACAGTACACAGAACAAGGGTGGACTCCGGAGACATATGTGAAGTGGTGTTTTGTATGGTTTGAAGCGGTTTGGTGTTACATAGGTTTGGTACAGAATGGAAGTTCTCGTAGTGACTCCTGGTTATGTCCCCTGCATCATCTGCATAAGAGCTGTTTTCTGAATGTCAGAATGGTGAATTCCATAAACAACCTCGGCAGATTCGAGCCGCTATTGGAGGCGAGAGGAGGACCCCGTGGGATTGGAGCTCCGCTTAAACTTAAGCGTGTGAACCCTGGGTGTCGGAAGGACGAGTAGGACTCCAACCACCACTACGCTCAGATAATTCTTTCAAGGGCAAGACCCATGGCACCAGGTCGCCTCAGACGCGTTCAAACTGTAGCACCGCAACCTCAGGGCTCACAGAATGAACAACAAGAGCAGCAGGAATACCCGGCCCTCTTCATTGATCCCATGATGGGCACTCCTCTCCCCATCTACGTCGACAAGGATGTTGAGGACCGTGATAACATTGCCCGTCTGATAACCGTAAGTGTCAACCCCACTGCATGGCGTGGAGATCCCACGCATAATTCCTTTCAGCTCGGTCTTCCAAGTAGTTACGAGCTCTGGGACAAATATGAACGCTGTCGTTGACCCTATTTTCATTTTTCTTCTGCAATAAACAAGTATGTCGTCATAACCCACACTTACGCCTGTATCTCGCTTAGAGCCATGGCGGCACTGTTTCCCCGAACTATAGTGGGGTTCCGTATATTCTTGGTGCGCATCGTTCGGATTCTCTTGTTAGACGATCTGGCGTTACTCTCGTTTGCCTTTTCATGTTTTGGAGAATGCTGAAAGCTAACTTTGTGATGCCAACTTTAGTGGACCCCCACAAACAGTCGGGGCAGAATCTATATCGTCACTATCTCGGCAAGAAGGGCAAGATTGTACTGGCCGCAAGATGGGTCTATGAGTGCATTCGATTAAATCAACTGCAAACCTTTCATAGCAATTATGCCAATTGCAAAGTCACCGGAAAGGAACAGTAAGAACCCTCCTTATTCTGAGGTACTTGGAGCTGAGAATGTTTCATAGAGTCCATACTGCAGCACCGGAGCCCCCAAGCCAGCAACCTCAATCAGTACCAGCTGTAGCGCCTCAGGTCCAACAGGGATCTTCAACGCCTCTCCGTAACCGGCTACCATCTTCGCCAGAACCATCCAACTTGCGCCCTCGCAACAATGTCCCGAACCTGCCTCGCCCGAACGGTGTAACTAACCAACAGCCACCAATGCCACCAATGCAAGGGCATCGTCCAGGCATGCAATCTGTACCTCCAGGAATGATTCCACCCGGCGTTTCCGTAGACGGTTTGACGTTCGCGCCCTATGCAATATTTGGCCAAGACATGGGAGCGTCAGGTGCTGGGGCACCCCCTCCTCAGCCACAACCGAGTGGTTCGGCAACGGGGCCGTCTCCGCCCCCTCCTCGGGTGCAACCAGAAGGTGCCCCACCTCCACCGTGGCAGGGTACAACCGGCATTGCGCCCTCGCAGACACATCTAAATCCTCCGCCGCCTCCGCCGAATCAAGAGCAGATGATACATCGCCCACCACATTGGGATGGATATGGCCACAATGCACACCCAGGGGAGCCTATCCCTGGACCACCTACTGGAGAGGGATATGAATACCGGTACAGGGATGATGGTAATGGTGGAGGGCAATGGGTTCCAACGCACGGGTATTACGACCCAGGGGTATGTGCATTGGTCTTAGCGCGCATTTGACGCGTACTGAAGGCTTTGTCAGTATGATCAGGCATATCAACCAGCCTATCCTAGTGAAGTATCAAATAATGGTGTCGCTAGTTCATTGCCTGTTCCTCCCGGATCAGATGACAATGCACAGTCTGGGACTTCTGCGCAGCCGGAAGCTGGCGAGGATCGGCCTCGCGGACGAAAACGCACACGAACGCAGGTATATCTAAACGAGCACTTTGTATGTTTCCGAGCCCAAGTTAACATGATTCTTGTGCAGCCGCCTCCCGCAGCTCCTGCTTCGAGTTTAGTGGTGAATCGAAACGGAACAGCAAGATCCCCAACACCACCGTCGAGGATCATCAAAAGCACGTATGGCGGAAATCTGTTCACAGCAGACGATGTGTTATACTTGAAGAAATATATTGACTATTGTCGAGATCAAGGTCTAGTCCTGAGGTACCCTAAACTTCTAGCTTAATTATTTGGGACTAAGCTTGGAATTTTCTTCCCAGTTTACGTGAAATTTGTGAGCGGATAGCCATAAGAGCACCACATCATACGTATGTGAAACCGCTAACTCCCTTCTCGCATAACTGACATTGGCATAGATTCTACTCCTGGCGCCGCTACTGCAATAAACACCAAATCCGACTTGGCGGGTACATTATGAACAACAACGCCAACACCACCTCCGAAAACCAGCGCTCGGAATCGACTGAAGGCGACTGGGACATGGATGCATCGGATCCCGAAACCGCTTTACAGGCCGAGCCGTCGACAGAGCCTGGATTTACCAACGACGCAGTGTCGCAGCAGAATAAAACGAAGGCGCCGAGGAATAGATCGCCTACGCCGCCTAGGGCATTGTTTAGAAGTACGACAGGAAAGGGTGTGGCATTTACGGTCCAGGATAGAGACTTCTTGATCAGTTTTATGGAATATCGGAGGTGGGTTTCCGTCTTTCATTTATTCCATTTCCCTTGACAAATGTGGTGATGTGTTTTAGATCTCAAGGTCGTCTAGACATGGTTCAATTCTGGAAAGATGTGGCAGCAAAAGCACCTCATCATTCTAGAGCCTCGTGGATGAAATACTGGCGACGACATAAACACGAGTTTAATCGCGCAGAGACCGACGCACCGCTGCCACCTGCTCCCGAGAAGAAGATGCGGTATAGTAAGCAGGATGACATACTACTTGCCAAGTACTTCTTCGAGCGGCCGACGGGAACTTCGGATTCAATATTTCAGGCATTTGGGAGAAAGGTACATATTCTTGTCTTTCCTTCTTGTACGTTTCAGGATCTGATGTGTTATCATAGTATCCACATCATCCGTGGAAAGGCTGGCAAGAGCATCACCGGATACATAAAGCCAAAATCGACAACCTCATCGCGATGTTACAGCGCGGAGAAAGTATTGACGGTGAGGCGTAAAACAAGTTTACTTATTTATTGTGTACTTGTTCCTTTTCATTTCCCCCCGCTTTTCGCGCTGTGTTGTTTGTTTCAATTATTGGTTTAGCTATTTGGGATTTTGTATAGTTTTATCGGTGGATCTTTGTGGAAATTTAAATTTTCTGTTAAAAATCTGTTGGTACATCCTAGTTATACATTCATCATACGTGCACTATACTGTCTTTGTATGAATCTACGCCTCTTCGTTTCTGCCAATCAGTTTGCGCTAGCACGGACAGTCTTGTTGGACTCCCCAGATGGCAAGATGCGAGAAAACGGCATTTCGGGTGTGGGTTGCAACCAATTCTTGGCATCGTATTCCGCGTATGGAGGTGATTCAATCGTATGGAAAGTATATGCGAAACGCGTATTTGCACTTGTGTTCCTTTCCGATTTGTGCAGAACGGAGCCATGAATGAGGACGAGGTCGCCTGAATCCACCAACGGACACATCCTCAGCCGTTCAACAAAAAAACATGAAGTAGAAGCCGTCCAGACGTACCAGGGTTGCAAGTCTCGAGAACGTACTCTCCCTTCCGTCGAGCTGTTCTCTCGTTGACGGCTTTCTCTTCTTCTGGAGAGACGAGAGGTTCAAAGCCTGTCCCGCCAGTTGGGAGACGGACGAAGCGTTTGGTAATTGGTGTTGTGAGGTGTGAACCAGGGAGGAAGGAGAGAGCACCGTTTGTAGGTGTACAGTGTTCAAGAGCTATCCAAAAGCCGAGGGCTGATGGGGGGTTGGTGTACTGTTGCAATGCATCGTGTGGTGAGGACGGAAACAAAAAGGAGGGGTGTTGCAAGAGTGCTTACGAGGAATGTTCTGATTGTCGGCGGATGATGAAGATGGATAGGCGTGCATGAGGGAAAGCGCGAGGCTGGGAGATGTTACGGGACGTACGAGTCATTGTGTTCGGGAACTGTGTTGGATGATACATAGTTAGATGACGCTAGTGAGATATGAAATTGTTTGGTAACGGACCTTCTCCACCAATCTGCTGTTGCTTCGTTATTACCATGCTCTGCAGAGCTACGAACGTTCAGAATCAGATTTTGTGCATCGTGTAGAATGGAAGAGAGGATAGGAGGCAGCATGACATACCGACTGGGTCGTGGTGGAATTTGAGATCGCGGACTAATGATTTAAGGCGGTTGTTCTCGAGTGTGACTTTACGGAAGAGAGGGTCGAGCTCGTGGAGGGCTGGAAGGTAGAGAAGGGTGCGTACGGCCGCCGATGAGATAGGCAGAAGTTATGAGGAGGCTTTTGAGCATGGACACGGGGTGATAAAGTACACACTAAGGACGTACCGTGACCAATTTTGTTCACCGCCTTTTGCTTCGGCCGATTGAGTTTGCCGTCTGGATCGACGGCGTCTTCCTCTAGGAAAAATCGACTGCGCCCAGTTGTTAATTCAGAGTTTATCGATCGCGGAACGTTGCAAATGTGTACGTACATCTTGTCGCCAGATGTTAGGAAATAGTCATCCCCCACGTGGTTGTCATCTGCCGTCGTAAATGTCGTCTGCGTGTCGAGTCAGAAGGGCATCGATATGATAAGTCTGAAGGCTACGAACACGAGGATGGGAGTCAAAATCAAACTCGTCGAGTAGTTGCTTTGATCGATTGAGTAAAGCGTCTGTTTCTTCTTTACTCAAGAAGCCCGGGATAACTAGATACCTGGTCAGGATGGTCAGGACTGCAGGCTGTTTGATGTATGGATGTAAAGTGACGCCGCTATAGGTGATAGATGCCTGCGGGGAGGCAGTGTTGCGCGCCGAATGGAAGGGTTTTACGGCAAATCAATGGGGAGATTGCAAAGCGCCGCCACTGGTGAGGGCATTCACATACCCGTCTTTGTGAAACTGAGAACCGGGAAGATGGTTCAGTGATGTAAGACAGAGTCCGGGAGTCAAAGCGCACCCTGTCAATTTGCTCCTGAGTCAGGTACTCGAGTGACATTGTTATAACTGCAGAGTAATGCTTCCTTCTGGTGGCAGATGCAGTGACAGAGTGAATGACGGTCGCTGCAAGGTCCGGGCCGGTGACCTTAGTTCATCTTATCTTATCAGACTGGCCTAAACGGTTGATGCTTCTGGCTGGGTTGGCTGGGGTGTACGACATTGCTACGACATTGTTCTGATGCGTGGATTAAGGCAACAGAGGCCGAAAGGTGAAGCCGGTGAAGGATGGTGAGATGCCCCGAGAACAATGAGCTGAGGGAGGGATAGTAACCCCGCACGTGGGCCGGCGACGCGAAGCGCGTTTACGCGTTTGATGGCTTGTCGGAGTATGAATTTCAAGTTTACTTGAGCTCGCACGCGCTTTCTTCTCTCTCTTCATCCGCCTCTTCTAAACGAATCTGTCTGTCCTAGGCATCGAGCTCGTCGTCATCACTCATGCCAACAACACGTGTAACACGTAGCTCGGTCCTCGGAAAGCGTGGTCACCAGCACCAGCTGGAATCGTCGCCTCCATCTTCGCTGACATCTAAATCTACTGACCACCTCCAGACTCCTGATTCTACTCCTCTACCCAAGCGTCCGCGGGTCTCGACGCTTGTGGTAGATGGTGAAGGCAACAAGGAAAATGTTCCTCCTTTTTCCCCTCAACTACTCACACCTGATCCCTCTCCCATCGCTGCACGAACGGCACGTGCATTGCGACGATCTGGGACTGAAATTGTATCTCCCTCGCGTGTGCGACCTAGTGAGTAGATCTAATATGAAATATTAAGAGCTGAGTCTGACACGTCGCACCAGCGATTCGCCGACACGCATCGACATCAACCCTTGCCTCTGTCGACACAGCTTCCGATTCTACCCTATTCTCTATCTCTACTCCGCCACCCACTCCGTTATCTTCTCTACCTCTACATACCCGTGCTCGCACGCTTTTACGTGCCACTTGCAACAGTGCTGACAATGAAATAGCTGGACGTGATGCCGAGCGCACCACCATTCGTGATTTCATAACCTCTTTCGTGGATGATGCCTCTATGGATACCGACAATATGTCTACTACGCTATACATCTCTGGCTCTCCCGGTTGCGGCAAGACCGCCCTTGTCAACTCTGTCCTTAGTCAGCTGGATCCGGAATCAAACGGTGTCAAGATTATCTTCATCAACTGTATGGCCCTGAATAACCTTGATGCGCTCTGGGAACGAATGTTCGAAGAACTCGATGCAGCGCGCAAGAAAAAATCTTCTCCTTCCAAAACCCGTAAGGTCAAAGGTAGAGATGCTATTGAATCCCTTCTTGCCGGACTTCGAACAAAATGGTGCGTGGCATGGTGTTCAGTTAGGAGGTTACATCTGACATTCGACAAGCGTCCTTATTCTGGACGAGCTAGATCATATCACGCCAAATACACAAACCTTGACGTCGCTATTCTCGTTGCCTGCTGCGACCCCTTCATATCTGCGCCTTATTGGAATCGCCAACACTCACACCCTCACCGCGACTCCTTCATCCTCACCATCTCTCAACGTCCTCACTGTGCATTTCGCCCCTTATACGTCCAGCCAGCTGTTCGAGATTCTGGAAACGAGGTTACGCCCACTATACAATGTCGAATCGGACTCGGCACAAGGCGATCCCAGAAAATTCCTTCCCACACCCGCCCTGACCCTATTGACGAAGAAGATTGCCGGTATGACTGGTGACGTCCGGAGTTTGTTTGAAGTGCTTCGTGGCGCAATCGACATTGCAACCGCACCCTCAAAGAACACGTCTACCGTCACCGCTACCGACGTTCCGGCTGTCAGCGTTACCCCTAGTCATGTCCTTGCAGCCCTCAAGGCATATAAGCCCTCATCTGGCAAGCCAATGGCTTCCGCCTCGTCAGGCTCTGCAGCCAGCAATAGTGAGACTGTGACTAAGGTCAAGAACCTCAACCTCCAAGCACGTCTTGTTCTCCTTACTGTCCTTCTCGCTTCCAAACGGTTAGAAGCTGGTCTCACCCTTTCCGGATCTCCATCCACCACTTCACCACGCAAATGCACCGCACCCTCACTCCGTCGCACTGCCTCGTCTGCGAGTCAGTCAGCCACTGCTTTGGTTGCGAATGTCGATACAAACCAGCTTCACACGTACTATGTTGCCATCCTCACCCGAAGTGATTCCGGTGTCTTCGATCCTACAACTCGAAGTGAATTCGGCGACCTGCTAAATGTCCTTGAAGGCAATGGTCTTGTGTGTTTGTCATCTTCCGTCACTACTTCGACTGGGCCTGCGGGTCGGAGATCATTTGCCCGATCGGCATCGTTCGGCGGTGGACTTGCTAAGGGTGTCGCGGGTAACGTTGGGAGTGTAAGACTAGTAGAAGGTGTTTGGTGTGATGAGATCTTGCGTGGTTTGGGCGTTAACACGACCACGCGAGAGGGTGTTGAAGTAGATATCTGCGAGGAAGAGGTAAAAGCAATCTGGCACCGCGAGCAGGCTAGGATTGTGAGGGATGTTAAAGCTAGGGACATGGCTTCGTCGTCCAAGGGAAGCCCCGAAGACGTGTTCGCCGGTGCTTTCGAAACCTAGGCTCAGATTTACATTCACATTGCTCTTCTCTCATTCTCACCTCTACATCCTATTGACTTATGCTTAACATTATGATTCATGCATCCCGTTCATTTTAACCAGCCTCTTTATTCTTCCCCCGCATTCTGTATTGACATTGCATCTTCATATCATTCTCATTCTGGCATTTTCCACTTGTCGTTCTGTCCATTTCGCTCGTTCTCCTGTTCCTCTTTGTCATTTCGACTTTCTGGTTCCAGTTTCACTCTTCGTAATTTCAGTCTTCATTACTCATCGTTTTGTCGTTTTGCTTGGCCATGCTACCTGTCAGTGTTGCTCTGCTACACTCTATACGTCTGTAGATAAACCTGTTTCATTCATTCCCCCGTCCATATACTATGCTGTCACTTTCCTGTTTTCATTTACACGCCCCATGCTTATCCATAGTTATACATAGGCAGGAAAACGAAACGTTGAAATATGTAAGAATACCTTAGCTTTGTAGCACTGTTAATATGAAAACCTTCCCTTGACTAGTCCCTTCGGCCGCCGTGGCCTGCTGTAATGTTGCAGTAGGTGACTTCTCGTAGCATTTGCAAAACAAATTCGAATTCTAGATTGACGAAAACCGGTCCCCAGTCGATCAAACCGGCCTTCATACTGGGTGCTCTGCGATTCGTGGTTCGGATCCTGAAATCACCCGCGTTCTATATCTCACATCTAGAAGAAACTTGGACCCTCCTTCTAAACCAAACGACGCGGAATTCTAAGCGCTGCTTTCAAATGTCCACACCTCAAGGCCTCACGTGCCTCCCATCTAATCTCCATTTCTAACATTTTGATCTCCCCTTAGGCTCTCTGCACTGCAAGCAATGGTTGCTGTGTCAAGTCCTATGGTTACAATGAAGGTTCTGTAGTTTGAGTCGACATGTAGAAATTGCCCGGGGTGTATCGATATGTGGTTGGCATGAGATCGGCACGGGTTAGGTACCGATGCCGTCGGCTCGAATCTCGCGTGCCTCCTCGGTACCATAGAGTATTAATACCAATTATGATCTCATTATCTCATTATCAAGGGCATGTGAGTGATGTTGGACAGCTTCTTAGATACGAGAAACTTCTTCAAATCAATGATATTTCCGTCAACCTAGCCAATACTTACTACGTGGCCACTGTCCGGGTGACTTCAGCCCTTTTTCGCGATGATTGAAACAGGATATGTAAAAAATTTGAGTGATTATCTGGTTTTCTAAACCTTTTCCAAATTCAATGACCGTCGAAAATATTCAAGTCACCCAGACCGTGACCATTTAATATACTATTCCTATTAGCCAAGTCCGGTCGTTTGCGGAGTCACGATAACCACCATCGCCTCACTAAATGATAACATCAAGATAGCTTGACGACATCATTGACCTGCGGGATTACTTATGTCTACGTTCGAAAAGTATTCCAACATCATTAACAGGGTCCTTGAGGACGGGGATGAAGTTAGTGTGCTTGCAGCAGCATCATTCACGTTGTGCGCTAGTGTGGAAGCGTGAGAGACTCATATTCGGCGCCGAGTCTCTGTCAACGCCTGACTCAGACTGGTCCCATACCAGACCCACGAACTGGAGCAACTTTGGAAGTACACTTTACTAAGGTCAAAATCATAGAGGCTTCCAAGGCTTCAAGTCCAGCCAATTTGTGGGTTGACTACGTCTGGAATGGTGAGGAATAGGATCGGGGAGGAAAGCGGCGGTGATTCTAGTGCCATTCGCAGCGGAGAGAACATGATAGTGAGGCACTTTGAGTGATGGGGATTAGATGGGAGGTGAGAGAAGCACGTGGGACGCCAGGACTCGAGAACAACAACTAGAAGACGTCGTATACTATCTAGAAGGGGCAATAGGCTGGAAGGGGAGGGTCGTCTTCCAGATGAGACCTAGAACGGGTCAGTTCCGAGATCGACTCGCAGGGGTGTCCGATCTAGACACTAGTTTGACTGGCTGAGGATCCTTAGCCTATGTCCATATATTTAGAATTTGAATTTGAATTCCTAGACGCTACGGATGGTCATGTAGACTTGGTATGTAGATATCAAGTATGTAAACGCAGCACATGAACGCAGGACAAAATATTGCTCGCCGTTGCACTATTTACATGATAGAGGTACCTAATGCCCGATGTCCATATTCGCTCTTCTGTGGCCAGGCCTATCACTTAGTTCCACTGTGCTACTACCCGAGCCGTCCAATATAAGCTATATAACATAAACATCCTACGCCTGATGCGTTTTGTTAGGTCCACAATCTATGATCTTGATGGCTTCCTTCCGCGGGGAAAACTTATAAGGCTAATAGGCGTTTTGAAAGGACGCCACTCAAATTGCACAATCACCGCAGGATCTAACCAGAACACCCTGAAGCCTCGTCGGGTCCCGTTGTTTGGAGGAGCCCCTATTCGCCACAGAAATAGACATGTAGGGTACAATGAATTTTGTTGGGTTTTCGCCTCCGTGGAGATCATCGCACACCCGAAGTTACTCAGGCGGAACAACGGGTTCCATGTCATGGCGCTTGCGCTCGAATAGCGGCTTTCATCCTCCCCGCTACGAATTTGACGTAGTTCCGATTAATAAAGTTCAACATTATAGAAGGTGATCTTGAAATTAATGGCCCACTCATGTGCTCTGTGGAGGATGCAAACCGGCTACTCACGGTGGAACCGGTAACTGGCTCGTTCCTCCTAAATTGTCCAAAATCATAACGACATATCCCGCCCACCTGTATGTCACCACACGATATTCCGCCATCCACCAGGTACACAGTCTCGGAACATTTAGGATAGAACTTTCACAACATGGACGCTCCGTACCTACATACTCTACAAACATGCTCCTATCCAGTAATACCTTGCCCCTCCAAGTCGCAAGCGTCGTACATACCCAAAGTCAACTCAGTGTCTCTGATTAACCCACTCGTCCGTTCGTAGGATACAGCACCTAATTACATCCCGTCTCCTTTTTTTCTTTACTCTTTCTTTCTGTCTAAGGCTCGGGCAACCGAAACCATCCGGTATCTCGCTCACTACGAAAACCACGCCCATTTGTTTTTCAGCCATTTCAAAACGCCGTTCTTCCTATTCTCTACGCTTCGCTTTGTCGTGGAACCCCCTGGGTGTGGTTTGAGGTTCCGTGGCTGACGGACGCAGTCACACCACTCTTGCTTTGTTGAACGGCAGCTTTCGTC
Source organism: Podaxis pistillaris (assembly GCA_018524465.1). NCBI lineage: Eukaryota > Fungi > Basidiomycota > Agaricomycetes > Agaricales > Agaricaceae > Podaxis > Podaxis pistillaris. The sequence continues at coordinate 727,524 of JAEUWN010000704.1, read as the reverse complement.
TCTTCGGCTCAACGAAGGACAAATCGACATGAGCCAACCCGAAGCTCAGCTAGTACAAGCAATGGCAATTTTTGGTTACGCTCTGTTACGCTACTCAAGTTTCCTCAACGCAGCTAGCAGTCGATGCTGCCGCTAGCACCTTCTCTCCAAAACAAAGGCTTCTAGTTGAGCGGCAACTCTGGAGTCCTACTGACGTCTGATCCAGAACATTTTACATGAGGCCTCGTGCATGGACACGTACAGCTCGGAGAATTAATAGCAAAAGTGCTCCAATCGTGCTGGCGAAATAATCCCAAACATGGATGCACAAGTGGCCTATAAAGATCGCATGGAAACTGCTGGGGCTCCCCAGAATCCAAAGCACCTCGCTCTAGTAAGTGTACTCTCATCCTACTCAGCGGCGTCGAGCTAATGATGCTTCATCGTCAGTTGGAACTCTTAATTTCATTGTGGGCACACTCGACTGGCTCAAGCATGCTATTGCTAACGTTTTCATTCCAGTACAAAATGAAGTTCACCATCGCCGTCACTCTCGCTGTGTCTCTCTTCGCCACCGTCTTGGCGAACCCCGTTGAGGGTGTCACTGAGCTCGGCACTCGTCAGGCTCCTAATTGCTTCTGGAGTGGCACCGCACCCTTCTGCGCTGGTGCTTGCCCGCCGGGCTACATTGACAGGGGCACTGACGGCTGCGGTGACGGCGCCTGCTGCTGGACTGGTTACAAGAAGTACTGCTGCATGTCTTGAATGACTCGCAGTGACGGTTGAAGCGTTGACGAAAGAAGAAAACAGAAGTTTCTTAGCTCGTGTCTCGTGTATCTTGTGTCTCTTTTGTGCAATTTGACTGTAGCGTGTGTCTCCGATTCTTCTTGATTTGGAAAGGCGTCGGCGGCCGTCCAGCAATGCTTACAGCAACAATGCTCGCAAGATAACGGGTCAAAGTTAACGGTCCCCATTGTGTCCTTCCTGACGTTGAATCTTGGTCGGCGCCGTTTGGGTTGCATATGCTACAGCTCACAGCAGATATTTGCTCACATAACAAAATTAAAGCACGGAGGTGTAGACATTCAGCAGAGATTCCATGCGCTATTATTAGAACATAGTCGAGATAATTTTGGACGTACTAATCAGGGATCGACCAGTGACTGGCAGTATTAGATATTAAATTGAGCTGACGCACCGATCTACAGCTACCAAGGTCCTCCAAATAACTCAGCAGGTTACTGGACACACTATAGCTTGCTCGAACTAGCTGAATAGCACGAAACCGGCGAACGGCCTGATCATCCGAAGTGATTTGTCGGGCGAAAGACGTAGTGGGACTTCCCTGCCCGACAGGGTGCGCGAGGGTCGAGAAAGCCACCGTCATAATTCGATATGCTATGCACGAGAGCTGTACATGGGTCCGATCTTATCTATATGTAGAGGGTAGGCGAATTGAAAGAGTACTGGTGACAGCATAGTGCAGGGGTCTCACTTGTCCACACATCAGCATGTATGACGTCATTGCCATCCCGGATCAGAGTTCCGTGTATCACGGCGTTAGTTTTTACTGTTGTCTGGATGAGTTACAGGTTGTTACGGGCCACTAATCTCATCTTTGAAGGGACTCGTTCGGTTGGACACGAATGGATTGGGAGGTAAACGAGCGGGCATACATCATGTAGACTACTGAGGAGGTGGCGACATTAAATAAGTTTGATCAGGTATGGACTCCAACAATTTTCACCTTTCCTCTCTGTATATTCTTGCCATTTGTCACTCTGTCCATTCGCTCGTTGTTCTTTTGTCCCCCTTTGTCATTTCAACCTTCTTGCCCAGCCTCATTCTTTGCGATTTCAGTCTTCATTCTTTCGTCGTTTTGTGGTTCTGCTTGGCTACGCTAACCACTAGTGTTGCTTCGCTACACTACATGTCTGTGGATAAAACCATTTCAATTATTCCCCTGTCCATACACTATACTGTCTCTTTCATGTTTTGATTTACGCGTCTCATGCTTGTCCATAGTTATATGTAGAAGGAAAATGAAACATTGAAATATGTAGGAATATCTTAGCTTTGTAGCGCTTTTAATATGAAACCTTCCCCTCGACTAATCCCTTCGGCCGCCGTGGTCTGCCGTAGTGTTGCAGTGGACGACTTCCTGGTAACATTTGGAAATAACTCTGGATTCTAGATGAGTCCCCAGCCAATCAAAAGAGCGTTCAAATCGGGCATCCTGCAACTTGTGATTCGGATCCTGAAACTACCTGTGTTCTATATCATACATCTAGAAGGAACTTGGACACCCCTTCTAAACCAAATGATGTGGAATTCTAAGCGCTGGTTTCAAATGCCGCCTCAAGGCCTCACGTGCCTCCCATCTAATCTCCATTCTAACATTTCGATGACTTCTCCTTAGACTCTCAGCACGCGAGTACAGTAATTGTTGCTGTGTCAAATCCTATGGTTATAATGAAAGTTCTGTCATTTTGGTCGGCATATAGAAATTGCCGAGGTGCACCAATACGTGATTGGCATGGTCGGCTCGAATCTCACGTGCCTCCTCAGTACCATACAGTATTAATGCTACTACAGCAAGCATGGTCCCATTGTCTCCTTCATAAACCGCCTGTAAGTGGTGTTGGAAAGCCTATTGGATATGAGAGATTTCTTTCAAATTAATGATATCGCCGTCAATCTAGCCATACACTACTATGTGGCCACCTGTCCGAATGACTTCAGCCCTTCTTCGTGGTGATTGAGACAAGATGTGTAAAAAAATTCGGGTGATTACCTGGTTTTTTAAACCTTTTCCAAATTCAACGACCGCAGAGGATATTTAAGTCACCCGGACCGTGACCATTTGATATGCCATTTCTATTAGCCACGTCCAGTCGTTTGCGGAGTCACAATAACCACCCTCGCCGCATTGAATAACAGCACCAAGCTGGATTGACGACGATATCATTGACCCATAGGATTATGCCTACGTTCGAAAAGCACTGCCAACACTATCAGCGGGTCCTTGAGGACAGGGATGAAGACAATGTGCTTGCAGCAGCATAATCCATGCTATGTGTTAGCGAGGAAGCATGAGAGATTCACGTTCGCCACCGAGTCATCTTGGTAAGCAGTTATCAAGTAAACATAGCACACGACGCGAGGTAAAATATGGCTTACTGTTGCGCCAGTTACATGACAGAAGCAATGTCCGATGTCCGTATTTGCCCTTCTGCGGCCGGGCCTATTGCTCAGTTGGAATGTTACATATCGGAGCCATTTACTATAACGTATTTGTCCCATGTCTGACGCGTTTTGTTAGGCCGATGATTAGGTATGAGCCTGATGGTTTCCTTTCGCAGGGAAAACATATACGGTTAATAGGCGTTTTGAAGGGACGCCACTCAAATTGCACAATCGCCGCAGGATCTAACCGGAACACCCTAAGGCCTCACCGAGTCCCCTGTTCAGAGGAGCTCCCTGTTCGCTATTGAGGTAGGCATACAGGGTATAATGAAATTGTTGCGTTTCTCGTCTCCGTGGGGATTATCGCACACCCGAATTTACTCCGGTAGAACAAACGTGTTCAACTGTACGGCACTTGCGCCCGAACTGCGGCTTTCAGTTGCCTGTTTTCTCCGTTACTGCATTGATTAGTAAAGTTCAACACTCAGTACTATGGAAGATGATCTCGAAAATTAATTAATAGCCCAATCGTGCACGCAACACAAAGATAAATTGACAGGAGCCAATCCGAAACTCAATACACACAAACCATGGTAATATTTAGTTACGCTCCGTTAAACTACTCAAGTTTCTTCAACGCAACTAGCAGTTGACGCTGCCACTAGATCTCACATTCTCTCCAAAACAAAGGCTTCTAGTTGAGTGGCAACCCTGGAGTCCTACTGACATCTGATCCAGAACATTTTAAATGAAGCCTCATGCGTGGATACATACTACAGTTCAGAAAATTAACAACAGAAACGCTTCAACAGTGCCGGTGAAATAGTCCCAAACATGGGTGCACAAGTGGCCTATAAAAACCACAAGAAAACTGCTGGGGCTCCTCAGAATCCAAAGCACCTCGCTCTAGTAAGTGTACTCTCACCCCAATCTACATCATCGAGTTGATGACATTCTATCGTCAGTTGGAAACTCTTGATTTCATTGTAGGCTCACCCGGCTGGCCTAGGCATGCTCTTGCTAATGCTTTCATTCCAGATACAGAATGAAGTTCACCATCGCCGCCGCCCTCGCTGCGTCTCTCTTCGCCACCGTCTTGGCGAACCCTGTTGAGGGTGTCACTGCGCTTGGTGCTCGTCAGGCTCCCAACTGCTTCTGGAGTGGCACCTCGCCCTTCTGCGCTGGTGCTTGCCCGGAAGGCTACATTGATAGGGGCACTGACGGCTGCGGTGACGGCGCCTGCTGCTGGACTGGTTACAAGAAGTACTGCTGCATGTCTTGAATGACTCGCAGCGATGATTGAAGCGTCGATGAACGAAGAAGACAGAAGTTTCTTGGCTCGTGTTTCGCACCGTATATCTCGCGTCTCGTGTATCTCGTGTCTCTTTTGTGCAATTTGACTGTAGCGTGTGTCTCCGACTCTTCTTGATTTAGAAAGGCGTCGGGCGTCCGACGATGCTTCCGGCGACAACGATCACAAGATGATGGGTCAAAATTAACGGTCCCCATTGCGTCCTTCCTGGTGTTGAATTTTGGTCGCCGCCTTTGAAGTTGTATCTGCTATGGTCACAGCCGCAGGTACTTGTTCTAATATTCATGTAGCAAATCCAAAGCACAGGGATCCTATGTGCTATTATTAGAATGTAGTCAAGATAATTCTAGACATGCTATCAGGAATCGGCCAGTGTCCAGCGGTATTAACTACTAAACTTTGAGCTGACATACCAATCTATGACTACAATGGTCTTCTGAATATCTGTATGTTGCTGGACACACTATAACTTACTCGAATTAGCTGAATAGCTTCAGCGCTCTTAAAGCGCATTCAATGTTCAGGCTTATACCATTCGGTCGAGTGGGGAACTGGTCTTTGTAGAATACCCAAGCTTTATGTCACAGATCCACTGTGTGGCTTATACATGACACAGGGGAGTTGCAATACTGGATATACTTGCGTGATTGCGCGAAACCGGTAAACATCCTGATTATCCGAAGTGATTTGTGGTGCGAAAGATTCGACGGAACTTCCCCGCCAGTCCCTGCCTGGCAGAGTACACAAGGGTGGGGAAAGCCGCCATCAGGATTCGAGAATTGCACGTGGGCCTGATCTTGCTTGGGTGCGGGAGGGTGGGCGAATTGAAAGAGTGCTGATGGGCCTAATTTCGTCCAGATCAGCATATATGACATCATTGCCAACTCGGATCAAGGTTCCACTTTTTTATCGTAGTCCGAATAATTTACAAGCCGCTGGAGTCAATAGGAGACACTAATGTCATCTTCACCTTTCCTCTCTGCGTATTCTTGTCCTTCTCAACTTCAATGTTCACCACCACCTTGTCAAACACCGCAATTATCACCTCCCCCGACGGACCAGGGACTGTGATCGTATAATTGTCCGCATCAAACTTCGTGTCGCTCTTGAACATCACGAGGCCTTCAATGCCCAACCTGCCCACTTATTAAACATCGAAAACGGGGGAAGAAAGGGATATGCGCACTTGGACACAAACACACTCAGACCATTTCTGAATGTTCTAATCACGAACGCCTCTTCCCTCACACCGCCCTTCCCCTCCCGCTCAGTTCTTCCCTTCAGCGCCAATCCAACATAGAACTCGACACTCGCCCGGCCAGCCATCTGCGCCATGCGATGGCGCCGATTGATGACATCCATGACACGTTCGACGTGGGATTTTGAATGAAGCGAAGGGTGCAGGGGGGCGTACCCGGTGGCGGCCGCGAGTTGTCTGTGCGCAAGGACATCTGTTCCAGACGTTGGCGGTGGTGTTAATGAGCATCATGACAAGGGGAAAGGTAGAACTACTTGCCTGCGTATCGACGGATGGGACTAGTAAAATGAGTGTAAATAGGGCTTGCGAGACCGTAATGTCCAAAAGTATCTCTTGGAACACTGCCTGAGCAGAAGTACTCTGCGGAAAGCATGCACCGCGTTGCCATGATACGAACGAGCGTGTTGAATGCGGGTTCCTGGAGATCCTACCATTCTCTTCAGGATCATGTCGTACGCAACGACTAACCACAAAGCACATACCACGCATTTATCCAAGGAATCCGCCAGCGCCCCCGAGCTCGACACATCCAACCCGATCCCCTTCCTCTTCAACAAAATGTCCTGCAACTTCTCGAAATTAGTCTTCGGTGGCGGCAAGTGTCTCCTCAGTACAGCAGTCTGCGGGAAGGTTTCTTGAATCTTCTGCGCAACGCTGATATTTGCGAGAAGCATAAACTCCTCAACGAGACTGTTCGTTTCGCGTAATTCTTTTTGCTCAACGTCAATAGGATCGGAGGATTCCGAGCTGTCGAGATGGATTTTGACTTCGGGAGAAGCGAGGTTGAGTGCGCCAGCTTTCATGCGCTTTTCTTTGAGCTTCTTGGCGAGGGTGTTGAGGAGGCGGATGCTGTGCGTAAGATCGTCTTGTTGCTTTCTATCATCCGGAATGTGGATGGGTGAATGCTCCGCAATGATAAGAATACGTACGGATCATCCTTGCGAATCTGGGCTTCCTCGTAGGTGAAGGCTGCCTTTGAGGCAATGACGGATTTGGTAAATCGAACGTTGACAATCTCAGCGTCCGGCGTCAATTCCTGAGCCATGTATTAGTATACATTTTCTCGGGCGGGGCAAGAGTAATTTGTACCCAGATCGCAGAGAATGCCAATCGTTCAACAAAAGGTCTGAGGGAGCATAGATTCGTGCCCAGCAATGCTGGTAACATATCTATGCGTTTATCGACGAGGTACACTGTCGTTCCCCGGTCCGCGGCTTCCTTGTCCATGGGGGTGTCTGCATGCACGAAATACGACACGTCCGCAATATCTAGCGCTCTGGTTTAGCGGCAGTCATAGTCAAAAGCTCGGAGCACTTACGAACACCCGCCTCGATATTACCATTGGGCAAGGGTCGGGCGTGAAGAGCATCATCGATATCCTGGCAACCTAAAAGTCCCGTCAGAAGCAACAAGGTGTACTAGAAATGGTGAACTCACCGGGAGGATCAATGCTGCAAATCAGAAGTTGCCTCAAATCTTCTCTATCCCGCCACGTGAGATTTTCGTCGCTCTTCGGTGGGACAACCCACTGATCGCCTTCAGGCGGCAGACAATCCAGGATCGCCTTTCCAAACGGCCGGTATGGCACATCAAACTCCAACAGCAAACTCTCCTGCTCTGCCTCCTTACTCTCCACCTTCCCAAGTGCCCTGACAAAATGTCCTTCAGGGTACCTCGAGTTCACATCCCAACGATCGATTGCAACTAGAATCTTTTGTCCGATTAGCGTAGGAGCTTGTCTTGTCCTTAGGCGAATCCGGGGTAAGAGACGGGATACAGGTGTAGCGAAGACAGTTTGTTGAGAGAGAGAAGTAGCGTTTTGGGAGCTAAGGGATGTGCTGTCGATGTGGCAAACGTATGCGCGCCAGTTGCGTTTGATTATACCGACTACGCGACCAGTGGGTTGTTTCTCTTTGGACCGGGCAGTCTCTTCTGATTTGAGGAGGCGGGTTTCACGAGCTATGACTTCATCCCCGTCGGACTCCTCGCCTTCGTCCCCAGAACCTTCGACATCATCGTTCTTCAGAGTAGCTAGGATATTCTTAGTTGAGGAAGAGCATGGTTATAGATTGGACTCACTATCCTGATCCACAACCTCGTCTGCTGGTGCTTTCCATTCTTTTTCATCAAAGACTTCTACTACAACAATATCACCGTGAACAGCTCGATTCATGTTTTCTCGTCCGATGAGAAGAACGGGTTTGTTGAATGCAGGTACCGGAACATTGCCCTGGTAGGAAGTGAGAATCAGCGAACACATGTTCAAGGGAACAATCCTACCTCGAGGTAGTTATATTGATTAGCATTGAAATGACCTTGGTGGAGTTCCCCTGCCTTGACCCCCGCAATAAGAGTGGCGGTGGACAAGTACTAAAACGAGTCAAGGAAACGCATCTAAATTGTCGTTATTTGCGTACCTCGGGATAGAGCGGTTGTTTCCCTCCAGCAGCTTTAGTCGTTTCGATCTCGTCGGAACCTGTCGCAGAGAGCAGATCGAGAAGTTGATTGGCCTCAGGCATATTTTCCACATATTTCCTGACTATTGCGAAGATCAAACGTCCACCCTATTCTTGTAGGGGCCCTAAACTCACCAGAGATCGCAGAAATACCAGAGCTCTCTGCCTTCTGTCGATTTGCCGCGTCTTCCGTCATAAGGACGACTGTCGGAATTTTCGGCGGAGCTTGCCCACGGATTGGCGGCCTAGTGACTTGAAGATGGGTGTTGTACCATTCTGTTGCCTTCCTAATTCCTAAGAGTAAAGGATCAGCTTTGACCAGAGCGAACGAAACTGGCGCATACCTCGGTCATTGCGATCGTTTGGAGTCTCGTTCTCTTCCCGGATTATTGCAGTTTCACTAGCCCGCCTCAGGATACGATTGCAGAGTTGAATGGACAAACATACGATCGATACTCATTGTAGAAGATCCAGATTTTCTTTTCATCTGCCTTCGTCAGCGCCTTCAACCGATTGTACAACGGGAGCGAGCGGTGTCGGACTTCCTCCATAACAGTTTGCAATAAGATAATCGGAGGCGTGAACAATGGTGATTCCACGAGATCCATCTATTTTGTTATGGGTTGGTATCACAGACCTACAGGTGTGTGGACAATACGCACCTGTGATAGGAACACATTCGTGTCCGGCAAGATGAAATGACCATTAGGAAATAACGGGTGCGGTGCTCCAGCGACGGGAAGATTGTTCTCGAGAGACGAATGGCACACAATACAGTTCTGAATACCACAAGCGACGTCGTCGCGAAGGTATCGTTCACGGAGGACTGATGAACAATGAGATCGAACATCGAATGAGAAGAAACGCGCCCACCTTTGATGACCTTTCCCCTGGCAGTTTTTTTGAAGAACTTGCGCTGGGTGATAACGGCCTCTGAGCGAGGACGCTTCTTAATCGTGATTTGTTCCATGATATCGTTGCGCTTCCACCGGACTCGAGGAAAAAGTCGACGAGTTCGTGATAACTTGGGTCACTAGGCTTATGAAATTGGAATGTGACAATTCGTGTGACCCGTCACTGATCCTCGTTCCTTGAATGCTTCAAAGTCCCTCGAGTTTCGGACACCGATTCAACTCTCAAACTCCGGGTGTATTGCAACAATCTCGCCCTTCCAACCGCATTTTGACCCGGAACCCGTCCTGTTAAAAATAAGGCGTCCTTCACGATTACGAACTCACAATTCCACCGGACATTGGCAAGGGACCTGCAACCTTGTCGACACGCTCGCTTGGACAATGCAGGCGAACGGTGGAGGACGAAGATTCACCGCTTGACCCTGAAGATGCCTGTGTGGAATGCATTTCCGTGTCTTTTGTGTCCGCTATTTAAGCTCGCTCTTGGATCGGGTTCATTGTCTTTCTTCCCCTTCTTTTTCCTTGTCATACCCTTATCCACCCTTTGCTCGGCTGGTTTCCGATTGCATTATTTTGTATTCTATTTATTTGTTGTATTATCAAGATGGGCAGACCAGACTTCAACTGGCGCAAGATTATTCGGAAGTACGTTTTTAGCCGATATCACATCACAATAGAGTCACCCAACGTGATTCCCCTAGTGTTTTTCGTCCACGTACGACCCATGGGCACACTGACACACTCGCACTCGCCACGCCAGTGAAATCTTCTGCCAAGTTGTTGAAGCCCTCGAGGTCTTTTCAAATCTTTCGCAATCTCTCGGTTCATTTTTCTGAAGAAACCAGAGATGATACCTCTTCTTTCATGAGTCCAATGCCTAGAGAACTCCGGTCAACTTCATTTGAGAATGCTGATCTCCTCTCACCCTTGGGCTCGGATGACTCGGAAGACTGGGATGACTCGGACGAGACTAATTCCGCCAGGATATCATTCATTGAATGCAGCGAAATCATTGGCACCTTCCCTGAACCACCTTCTATATTCAAATCCCAGACATCACCTTCACGACGGCATGGACTTGATCGGCCTCCTATACCTGCCGCGTTCCCAAGCGAAAGATTCCATGACCGAGCCAGTTCCACCAGGCGTAATCTGAAGCAGGCTCATAGCCGTAGTCCAGCACCGTTTCCCCCATCTATTCATCATGGCCCTCTGCAATACTCGACTACTTGCATTCCCTTTGATCTGCTTTCTCGGACTGATCAAACGAATTGTTTTGATGGCTCCCCAAGTAGCTCCAGCTTGCTGAGGTCCCCATCTCCATCTCTCGGATCGTCAACAAGTCTTCAGTTGTCACTCGCTTCCTCGTCACCCAGACCACACCTTGCTCGTTCTCGGAGCTGCAATCTACTGTCCCGTCTTTGTACTTCCGAGACTTGTTCCGCTCTCTCTCGTTCCACGACTCCCTCCGGGCGCCGCCTGTCCACAAACGCCTCACTGCAGGATCTAAGGGCCCCATCTCCCGCTCCAAACCTCCTAAAATCCTCTCCCTCATCATCACCCTCTCCTTCCTCTTTCCGACAGGTAATACTCCATGTATCGGGCTTGGAGCACAGATTAATGAAGTCCTCTTGCAGTACCTTCACCTCTGAAGGTGATGCAGCGACTGACGGTAATAGTCATGTGCCCTACGGACGATTCTGATATATTTTTGGGAGTCTTCTCTGTCGTCGTATGAATCACCTTCATCGTGAATATACACTCGACATCGGACTTTCACTGGATTGTGTGTCGCTGTCTCAGCATCTTTACTCAATGTTCCCTGGAGCGGCCCGGGCAAGTATAAAACTACGGACATTCTTCGGTCGCGATTTATGTCGATATTCTTGGACCACAAACCCCACTGGCTATTATGGGGAAGATAGTATTTATAGTTCGAGCAACAGCCTAATCACAACGTTTACCACGATGCTTTTTATGGGACTAAGAAGGTCAGTCGTCCAGTCCACTCACACGGATTGCAGCAACGAAGTCCCACCCGGTAGCCTTCCGTCCGCAGGAGATCCTGCAGCGGGCCGTAATGTATGAATATAAAGCGGCAGAATCCAACCCTAAGCTAGCTCGGCAACGTATAAACTCGAACAATGCTGAAAACACTTCTGGGCCTTCTGGTGCTCGCTGTCTCTTCTTATGCAGGGAGCGACTGCACGGGAACCATCAATTCCATGGCTGGTGGGTGTCAATCTTGTTCCCCTCATGAGTGAACGGACGTCGACTATGTATTCCTTCTAGACGTCGCTGCCGCTGTTCAATGCACCACGGTCGTATTGAATAGCTTCACAGTTCCTGCAGGACAAACGCTCGACCTGAAACTTCTCACTGGTACTACGGTCAATATGAGTGCGCCTTTCTGTTTCTCCATACCATTTCCAATTTCCCGACACGTACAACACGGCAGATGGCGATATCTTCTTCGGAAACCTGAGCTGGGCAGGACCCCTTTTCCAAGTCAGGTAAGCGTTTTATCCACCCGTGTGCTCCTGTCCCCCTCATGGGATTATCTCAGTGGCGATTCGGTTACCTGTAAGCTTTCATCGAGGCCTGCAGTAATCACAACGTATTCATGAAAAATAGTCAATGGAAACGGTCACAAATTCGACGGCGGAGGACCTTTCTATTGGGTAAAGTTCTCGATACAAGCATCCGAGCACCCAGAATGTACTAATCATAAAATACAGGACGGCCTCGGCGGAGGAGGAGGCGTAGTCAAACCGGCTCCGATGATGAAGTACGTCCCAACGAAAGTCAACCCGAATCTCTGCTCACTGGTGCCAAAATAGGCTCAGGATTTCCGGCACATACTCTGTGCGTCTTCACAGCGATTTCGAACCTGCGCTTGTATTCACGGTAGGGTAAGAACGTCAAAGTCGTGAACTCACCGGCTAGAACCTACTCCGTTTCCAATCCCGGGCCTCTTGTTATGGATAGGCTGACGATTGATAATTGTGAGTCTCCTACTCATAGCAGGTGCACATGCTGACCAGCCACTCATAGCCCTTGGCGACTTGCCTAACTCGAAGAGCAACGGAAAACCGGCTGGTCATAACACAGACGGATTCGACGCAAGCACTACGGACTTGACAATCCAGAACAGGTATAGCCTTCGATTTCTTGAATGATCCCCCGACATAATACATCCTCTGTAGTGTTGTAATGAATCAAGTGTGTAGCCCGCAGTCCGGGATTCCCTGTGCTCATGAGCTCTCAAGGACGACTGTCTCGCCATCAACCGCGGCGCTAACATTGTTTTTAAAGGCAATACCTGCTCTGGAGGGCATGGGATTTCGGTAGTGAGTTCCTTTTTCCAACTCTCTATCCAAATTGAAAACACATCAAGAATTTAGGGCTCCATCGACTCTGGAGTGACTGTGAATGGCATTCTCATCTCCGGCAACACAATTATCAACAAGTAAAGATCGTACATAGGGCTTTTCCATCATCTCATGCTAACGGAAACTTAGTGACCAAGCCTTACGCATCAAGACCATTGTTGATGCTACTGGTAGCACTGTGACCAATATTACATACTCAGTAAGTCCCAGCTCTCTAATAAACAGCCTCAAGCACTAACCTGTATATATGAAGGGTAATACCGCGACTGGTATGAGGAGATTCGGCGTTATCATTGACCAGGTCCTAACTTCATTCCACTAAACTTGAGATAGCACTGATGTTCGGATTAGAGTTACCCATCAACCCTCGCTACGCCTGGAAACGGCGTCAAGATCTCTGTAGATTCGTTACCTCAACGGCGTTGCGCTGATCGCTGATTTCATCTCCACAGGCTGTCAACTTTGTTTCCCCTCAAACCTCGATCTCAGTCAACAGTGGTGCCCAAAGGGTCGCCGTTAATTGTGGCGTAGGTTCTTGCACCGGTGAGCGATGCGGTTCGTGTTTCTCGTCGCGATATTCATACGTCGATGCTCGTAGGCACGTGGAACTGGTCGAACCTAAAAGTATCCGGAGGAACCGCAGGTAAGAGCCAGCCCGGACCATCCCAACAACGACAATAAATCCATCAATTCCTAGGTAAAATTGTGAATTTTAGCGGCATTACTGGCTTCAGCCAGTAGGGAATGGACTATGCTACATCATGTACACGGACTGTGCCCTAGTCGTGGTCAAGTGTAACAGAAGGGTCTGTGTTCGTCAGAATGATTGGTGCCTCTTGACCGTTAATCTACAGTAACTTCGACCCCAAGAGCACTGAGACGTTCCACTAGTGACTCCGAGTGTTTGCACTTCAGTAAGTGGACAACCTTCATTGGCGAACGCTTTGATACGAACGAAACGAGGCGATCTGGGATGTGAATACCCTCTGCTCCTCTAAAATCAACGTGAGTGAGGGTAACTTGCTGGAGTCCATGAAAGGACATAGATCTGCAGCCACTGTCGGGGGTGGATTCCACTGCATCGCCTTTCTCCTTGTGTACGCTGGTGTTCCCCGCTTCCAGAAGCCTGAGCAACTCGTACGCTGCCGTAATTTCCTGCAACCGTAGCTTCCGTATCTCTTTTCTTACCAGCAGAGGGCCCATGAAAACGCGGAACCATACATCAAATTGTGGGTTCATTGAAAGGTGCCTCGACAAGGACATCGTGAAGGCCGCAAATCCACCCTCAGCCTGGAATCTGATATTCGTGGCTACTAAAAGCCTCTCCATGATAGAACCAACAACATCGATCTGTCGCTGGTAACAATCCATGTACTTCAGATGGATGTCCAACTTTACCACCTCTTCCTCGAAAACCTGCAGATAAAGTTGGCTTGGTGATAGTTTGAGATATATAGATCGATTTGCAGCTGATTGGGGGGATGTGGTATGTGGTTGATCCGACCTGAGGAATCCAATAACTGCATCGAGAGTTGGACCCACCCCAACATCATGGGTCTCAAACCGCAGGACACACGAAGGTGGGATGATGAGCCCGCGAAAGATAGAGCCGCACGCGAAATGGGCGCCCCTAAGCTCTAGTTCTCGGAGATGGGGTAGAGGGAATGCGTTGGGTAACAAAGAGATTGAACTGGGTTCTCCACCGGAAAAATCATCTGGGACGCCCTCTGCCCTAATGCAGCTAGCCAAGGACAATTCTTGGAGGTTGGGGAATTTGCGGATCGCAGTTAACCAATAAGACACTGGTTTCGAACCCCAACCATGCGTGGCATATAGGCAGGTCAAGGTCGTCATTGAGTGCGATGGAAGAGGAACGGATGGTCCGTTGAGATAGAGGCGGCGAAGCTTTGATGGCAAAGTCGCGGGCAAGGAATCTCTCGACCAACTCTCATTTATGTCGCCGAAGCGAGAGTGGGAGATATTACAGGTTACTAGATCTAGGTCCTCCAAGTCGTTAAGCTCTCGCAATTGGCGCAAAAGCTTTCTGGCGAGGTATGAGTCTTGTACATTGGCATAGAGTCCCCGAATCCGATGTCCGCACAATACGAGAGCAATGTGCTCTTCTTTCGCTCCCGGAGGTATGAAGATGTTGATTGGTCGATCGCGGCTGCGTCTAAGGACCTCGCCGATCCAGAAACCTCCGGCAGTTAAGTCCACAGCGTTGCACCACATGTCCGGGCATTCTAGAGCGATTTCTCGCCATCGATGACAAACTTGAGCCAAGTATCTCTTGGTGGTACAATATTTCTTGATTAATACAGGGTACTTGGAGGCGTGAGGTGGCAGAGTGCCCTTCATGAAGATCTGGTATAGGAGCTCGTAGGGCAACTGCGAGACCGGTTGTTTGTCATTGTGAATTCGGAGTTGGTTCAAGTTCCCTTCTGGTTCTTTCTGCTGCTGCTGCTTCTTTACACTAATCTTCAGATACTATTAGCCAACCTAAATATTTCGTGGATTTTGATCCTACCGGCTGCACATGAACTCGAGTATTCACGATCTGTTGAGCTGACTATATACCAAGTCAGTTGGATCATCATGAAGATCCACTATCACGTACTTGGGACCGATGATCATGCTTGCGATGATGATGACGGAGCCTGCGCAACGACTGGACAAGTCTTAAAAGGTGTCGGAGGATGCGAATGAGTCGACTCGGACTTTGAGGGGTTAAAATCATTACAAGGATTGTGAACAACACCTGGACCTTTAAGTAGCAGAGAGCGCCTAATGTGCCGAGTGTGGATAAGACCGGGTCCCAGGAACCTGAACCTCAATTTGAATCGCCTCATGTTCAAAGCATGTCCGAACCCATTACGTCTTAATCATAGTTCGTTGATCCTATCAAAACATTATCGAACATTGAATATGAGATACCGGGCTTTTACCTCGTTTCCCCCAAGAACTTCACACCATATTCTTCCCCATAGATATTGTTGTTCAGCCTCGAACGTTTAACCTCTGATAGACGCTTGGCTATCGTATCATGACAATCGTAATGTCCTATCAGAAGAAAAGATAAAGCCAGGAACTCGTTACGGAAATAGGACGGTATTGTAACTCCTATACATCTCTGTGACGAGTAAGTTGGATTGAAGAGAAGATACCGATTACTTGAACATGAACGGCAGTTAGCATAACTGCCGGTATTAGCGTGGGTAATAATATATGGGCGTTAAGCTCGGAAGTCGTGGGGATGCGCTTTCGCGCCTGTGTTATCGTCTCCCCAAATCTTAGTGTGGGCGCAACTCACAAACGTTGTGCTCGTGTTTAGCAGGCTTCTCGAAACATCATCAACAGTTGTAATATGTTGTGAGCTTCATTTGGGCAGTGCTGGGGACCTATTTCCTTTGGCAAGCGCCGAATCTTGACCATGGGTTAGCCAATAGACATTGAAAAGTTAATACTTCCATGCATAGTAAGTGTGCCGATAAGTAAGCAGGGTTACAACTACAACAGACAGCTCATCTGTGCATTACTAGTTGTATGTGGTGTAAATATTGTCGGTCAGCCCAGAGTGACTTGCACACCAAGAGCACTCAACTGGTCCACGGTCGACTGTAGATATGTACAACTGACAAGCCGTACCACCTTTATCTGCCAACATTTGTTGACGAAGGCAACCAGACAATCTGAAGTCTCCCTAGAACCTCCCGTATCATTGGGTCGAACTTGGAGAAGGGAAATCCGCTGGAGTTCAGGAGGTACGGTGTTGCGGGTTGAAATGTCCTGATTATCTGACACTTCGACGTTCCCGCCCCGTAACCTACCCTCTTCTGTTATCGAAAGAAGTCTGAATAGCCCGGACGCAGACACGGTTCCCTGCACCCGCAGGTCCCGAACCTCCCCCAGAACCAACGAGCAGAAAAAAGTGGCGAGTTGCGTACGGGATTGTGGACATGTGGAGAGGGCATTGGATATGCATACTGTGACGGTAGTAAACCCACCGTGGGTCTGAAACCTGTTGTACATGGCATCAAGAAGTCTCTGTGCCACTGAGACCGCAATATTCATCCTCTGGTTGTAATGTTGTGGGTATCGTAACCGAATATCCTGCTCCACGATCTCGTTCTGATAAACCTGTAGTTGGGTGTGTGGGACGAAGACTTTGATGTACAGGGATAAGTTATTTGCCAGGTAGGCAGGGGAAGTAGAGGGTTGCCCGTTAGATTGTAGGAATGCGATGATAGCGTCCAGAGTAGGACCAATGCTTGCATCGTAGGTGTCTATCCTCAAGGTGCATGACCGTGGTATGACGAGCTCTCTAAAAAAGGAGCCACATGCGGAGTGATCCCCTTTGAGCTACAACTCACGAAGATGTGGCAACGGAACGGGATAGGACGGAAAAGGGACCAAGGGATCGTCACCATGCAGCGGTGGGAGATAGGTGATATCGTCCTTCTTTATGCAATCGATTAAGGCCAAATCATGGAGCCCCGGGAGACACTGAATCGCTTTCAGCCATTGGTTAGCAGTTTTTCGTCCCCAAAGCTTTGTGATATAAAGACAAGACAAGTTCACCACCCGGTATGATGGGAGAGGAATTGATGGTCCAATCAAATACAGTCGTCGAAGGTTTAGTGGGAACCCTTCAGCTGGGCGACGTCTGGACCAGGAAGCCTCCCTAATGCGGACGCATTCAGGGGGAAAACTCGTAACAAGATTCAACTCCTCCAGGTCCCCGAGCTCTTGCACCATGCGCAAGACCTTCCTAGCGAGGTTGAAATCTCGCAAATCCGCATACAGTCCTCGAACTTTCCGCATATGCAGACTCTGAATGAGGGCTATGCGCTCCTCCTTTGTTCCCGGAACTATATAGACCGTAATTGGTCTGTCACGACTGCGTTCGAGGACCTCGGCTATCCAGTAACTCCCGGCGGTCAAGTCTATGGCGTTGCACCACATATCTGCGTACTCCAGAACGATCTGTCGCCAGCGGCGGCAAACTTGGGCAGAGTATCTTTTGGTATTGCAGAATCTCTTAACGAGGCCAGGATGGCTGGCGGCATCGGGTGGCAGAATGCCCTTCGAAAAGATCTGGCATAAGAGTTCGTTGGGGAGTTGTAAGACGAGTGAATTATTGTTGCGGGCCCCGAAGTTCGCATCGATGTGCGATTCCCGGTGCTGAAAGTCCCGTTGAACAAGGACCTTGAAGTGTCGTTAACTCGCTCGAGTCCTACGTTTCTGAATCCTGAACATACAGGTGGAACGCTGTCAATAGTCTGCGGAGTTATGGGCTGTATAATTATGACAGTTATATTTCACCAGCAGTGGTGATGATATGCATACTTGCGGAGCTGTCGTACGCTGCCTGCGACGATATCGGTCGGTTTTGAACAGCTTGTGAACGGGCTTCGAGAAAAGCCTAGGAAGACTCATAGCGCAAGAATGGCAACATTGTCAGCGAGCCAGGCTTATTCGTAGTTGGCGCTGGGGGGTAGCAAGGCCCCAATGGAAGGGTCTGTTTACACGTTCAAGATTGTCCAACAATCACCGCGGCTTGGGAAACACAGCCACCGTTTCAAGTTGTCCCCTGTTCTGGCGCGCCCCTTTCCATTCATAATACGGGGACCTCACAGCAATTCTCCGAAAGATTGTCTGAACGTCGTATTATAGTGCATCTTACGGCTGGCGGCCCAGCATTACTTTGGGAGCTCTGAAATGGCCAGTAGGGCCACAGCCGAAAGTGAAATATAATCCGATTACTACCATATCCGCTTTACCATTGTATACCTCGTTAAGTCCTCCAGCTTCACCCTTTCCTTCTTGCTCAATCCTTGCCCTGGTTTATTCTCCCCCATGTCCGATAGCCGCGGAGCATCGTCCTGGTCATCGTCAAGGTATTTCTTCAAATTCTTGTTATATTTCTGACGGGTACATCGGTTAAAACGGACTGAAACCTGAGCTGGTATCCACTCACCCGTTCCTCCTCGCCTTCCCCGATGGGGTCTCGGCCGAAGTTATTGACAACGTCCGCAGCTTCCCGTTCCTCCATGCCCGCCTGTCTCCGTGTAGCATAAGTTATTAGGTTCACACCCAATATGATCTTGATTACAACGGCACTGGTGAAGGTGTTAGTGGGCGCCAAATTCTAGAGAAGGGGTGACAGGGAACATACCATAACCAGAATAACACAGCCATAACGCCTAATGTCGCGTATTTGATAGCTTCGGCGCTTCTAAGCGACAGCGAGAGAGCATTGAAATTAAGGTTGTAGATCGAAAGAAGATGCCAAAAGGAGAATGAAAGGGTTTCATGGTCAGAGAACATGAGGCTGATCGACTGCGATCCGACGAGAATAACCAACACTGCAAGAGGCAGTGAGGCGAACCCTAGCCGCCGTGCGACGAGAGGGGACTGGTCCACATATGAATGCTAAATAGGATGTAAACACGTGTGACAATAGAGTGATTGACAGGCATGGGTACCTTCCTGGCGCCTCTCCTGCCGACGGCGCTGCCACTAGCAAGATCACGACACAGGACGTCTGTGTAGCGCTCATATACCGATGGCCGGATGTGGTTAAACTTTGTAATAAACGCGTGCTTTAGCCAATCTACCAGCATTTCGGAGCACATCACTGTAAGCACGGGCTATACACGTGCGATTAGTATCATGGAGAGTGTAAACCAACACCTGCACGCACATAAGAGATGGTCCATATAACATTATTGCCTCTAAACCATCCAAAACTCTTGGGCAAGACGAATCCACCAGAAAAGTCGAATTCAGATCCGCTGAGTTCGATCAGATTTCGGAATGCCACAACTCCGAGCATCAAAGCAAGAGTGAATCGTTCCACAATGTCTACGATACCAATAGCATGCGTTGACGTAGCTCGAAATGACAAGAATCGTTGAAAAACTCACCTGCGCACGTTATCTGGAAGAGATTGTCTTTTTCGAACTTCTTGAACACACTGCCTTTGATTTCCACAAATTGATTGGAAACAAGGAGGGTTAAAAGGGCATGGTCGTAGGAATTGATGGCCACATTGAGGGAGATGAGTTGATAAACCATAACTAAAGCATGAGCAACTACCTTGCGTCAGCTTATACAACTACGCACAACGGAGGGTTTCGGCTTACCATTATACGTCGTTGCAAGGAAGAAATACAAGAAGGGTGTGAGAGTGTTCGTCGTCACCGGTATTCTATGGGAGAGTGGCTCAAGTGTTGAACGCGAGAACAAGCAGTCGAGGATATCTTGTCCTATTGACGCGCACAGTCTATCTGCAATCTACGTGTTTCACCTGAGAAGGGCGATATTCTACGAGACACACGGAAACTTACTTCAAGGGCATTAAAAATGACATATAGTTTAATGGTGTCTTGTCCTCGGATGGTATGATAGATTTTGCTAGCATCAGTTAAGGGAGTCAATATTAACAAAGAAACCAGGAGCATCAACGCTCTGAGAAGGTCGGCTTTCTGAGACGGTGGGAGCGAAGGTGCAGATCTCCTGAATAGATTGGTTACGAGTCGGATGAAGGCGAGACTGAACCGGATAGGGAGAATGGTGAAGGTGTATAAGAAGCTATCCAAGCACAGAATAAAGCCAAATCCTATAATCTGGGATTTAAAGTTGGGTGAGAAATAATCTTTTGCAGAGGACAAGAGATGCACCTTCTCCATAGCGAGCGGTATATTCAAGAAATTACTAACCCGCTCCCACTTCAATTCCTGGTGCGAGTCGAAGTCTGTCGCAAGGAGCTCCTCGCGAAGATAGTCCCACAACGAGAAAGGCACCGGCTCATAGTTCTTACTTTCTTCTTTTACGTGTCTGCGTCGCGGAGGTGCAGCTTGCAACATGGGTGTCGGTGGCGCTATTGGAATTGGGGGTTTGCTCAGAGGGACGGATGCTTCGTTTTCACCATATGGCTTTGAGGATAAGGTGGGTGTAGCTGGGAGGGATGCGTACGCCGTAGGAGGGCTGCGATGCCTCGCTTGAAACCCAAAATCGTTCTGGGTGCCACCGTTGACCAGAACGTCCGAAGTTGAACGCCCTCTGCGCACCAGTTCCCTCCTCCAATCAACCTCCATGTCTATGTCAGACCCATCCGTATAATACGCCCGGTCATATATATGGGCTAGACGCTGCTCTCGCGGAGAGGAATCTAGTTGCGAGGGCTTTGACGGCTTGCCCGTCTTGCCGAGGGCTGGGGCTGAAGGAAACGCATGGAGAGCGTGTTGTCCTTGGTTCTCGCGGTTTTCACGATTTGTAAGCGACGCAAGGATGGTGATGTCCTGGCTGCCAGATGAAAACCTTCGACGTGGATTCCTGGACTTGCGGGGTGAAGACGATGTCGTCATGGGCGTAGGAGACAATAAACAGGATCAAATTGAAGCTGATCTCTAGATGGACGGACCCTGGCTGGGAAAAGGTTGGCAAGGATTGTTCACCCTAAGCACCGTGGGGCAATAACGTAGTTAAGGAACTAGGGGTGAAGTTCGTCTTAGGGGCACAATGTAGTCTCCGACACGTCTCCAGATCACGTGGAAGCTGGAACAAAGTCCGTAATATCATACAAGGAACATAAATCGTTCATTTTGCAACCTGGTTTTACTACAAAAGTCCAGATCCATACAGATACAGCGTCCGTAATCACTATAAATCATAGAAAGGGATATCACGAACGAAGATCATTAGCGGGAGTAATACATCTATGGTATTGGGGGATCGGGGGGAAATCATCAAAATCATCACGAGTCCTGAAAATCAAAACCGTCGACGTAGGGCGGATCACCATCTAATATGCATTCCTTCGCCTTCCATAACCGCCGAAAATCCCACAAGCTGAGGCACAGAAGCCCAGCAAGAGGGCGACAAGAGCACCCAAGGTAAGCCAGTTAGCATTGCCGTATTGAGCTGGCAGGCCAGCA
This sequence comes from Podaxis pistillaris, assembly GCA_018524465.1. Classification (NCBI taxonomy): domain Eukaryota; kingdom Fungi; phylum Basidiomycota; class Agaricomycetes; order Agaricales; family Agaricaceae; genus Podaxis; species Podaxis pistillaris. The sequence continues at coordinate 706,088 of JAEUWN010000704.1, read as the reverse complement.
TCGCGATAGCGGCTGCGAGCGATCCCAAAAAGAACCATGTCGATTATCCACGCAACCAGAGTAGTCAACGCAGCAAGACCAGCAACGAGGGTCATGAACACAGTACCGACGCGAGTGCGGGCAGTAGAGCCGCACAGACCGAACAGGAATGCGATACCCGCCAGACCGGCAGCTGCGAAATATCAGAACGGAGAGACACCACTTCACGCGGTCTTATGCGCTCACCTATCGGGTGAAGGATCAGTGTCTTGGTAAGGTTATGTAGGATAGTTGTATTCAGCCGATCATTACTGTTCATAACACTAATTAGTACGATCACCTCGGTTAAGCAAAAAGACCGAATACCTGAAGAAATACCCCACGCTAGCGTCTGAGCCAGTGAAGCCGAAGACACCATAGCGAGTTTGCCCGTCTCCTATCCCAACGTTCAAGAATGATACCTCTTCCCACGTGGGAGGAGACACGGAAACCTGTGGGTTGCCGAATAAGGTTGGCGAGTAATCGAGAACGTTAGGTCAGATGCGTACGAATATCAGGAGAACCATTGCCGCAAAGCAAAGGAATAGTCCTGGAACTGCAGGATAAGCGGGCATTTTTCTCGTGAAGGGGCGTTAAAGTAATGTGAGAAGGGGTATAGACGGCCGTGGATTGTGGAGGCCTAGCACTTATACTCGCGCAGAATTAGATAGTGTGACACTCCCAACACGTCATGAGTCACACTGGATATGTAGCTAAGAAAGGAACATCTATCACAGCAAGGCGTATCATTGCGTATCATCCATTCCCCCACAACCCCACCTGGCCCATGCAATGACAGCATAAACACCTTGCCCATCAGCCAAGCAACTTCTGCATGCTCCAGAGCCCACAATGGCTATGCAACGGCCGGCTTTACCTAACGCACGAACTATGTAGGCTGTGCTAACATCGTGGTAGAAATCTGTGGCCCTGATTTCTCGGTAGCCCACAGCAACATCAACCAAGAACTTGGTATGGATGTTGAAATGCTATGCTGGGATGCGCTTTAGACTTCTGTTGTTCCTCTGGATTTAGATTTGTCCGGCCAACACAACCAACCCTCCCACTTGACAAGTTGATTCTCACGCAACACAGCCGCAGCTAGACGTTGGCTCAGTAATTCGGAATTATAATATCCGAAATTATCTCGACCATGATCTGGTCATGATCTAATATTACCCGTTGGGTATCTACATTTGGATTCGCTATGCAGGCAAACTTCTGACTGCTGCGCATGCCAGGAAACAGTCGCTGACACAGCGTCCTGAATCTTTTCGCTTTTCGCATTCTCTCCTTCCTCGGCTTTTTCTAAACTTTCCGCAGCACAAGATAAGATAGGAAACCGCGCACAGCAACGCTGAAGGGTGTTGACACCCAGACATACGCGAGTGAACCATAATAGGTACAGCTTGAAAGCGCTGGCCCAAGATTCTGCACCAGCAAAGACGACGAAGACCAATCATGGCGGTTAAATCCAACCCCTCACCTTTTGAGCATTGTCGCTGTGAGCCTCAGTGGACGGCGCCCGGTACCTTCCCAAACCAAGAGATTTGAAGACACACGCTAAAGTCAGATTGTACAAGATACACAATACGAGGCACGAGTCAAGAGGTCCCTATTTCCTTCATTCTTCAACACTCCAACCACCTCTGCGAGTCTTTCAAGCCATGCAGCAGTACTTCTTGTATCCAGTCCAGCAGCAAGCGCCGTCACCGCAGCTGTCAGTGCCGCTGTCAATGTAGCCCGCAGGGCAAGAACCAGCGCAGAAGGGCGCGGTGCCACTCCAGAAGCAGTTGGGAGCCTGGCGAACAGTGAACTCACTAGCACCCTCAACGGGGTTCGCCAAGACGGTGGCGAAGAGGGACGCAGCGAGAGCGATGGCAACAGCGAACTTCATTTTGTGTCTGGAATGAAAACGTTAGCGGCAGCATTCCTAGGCCAGTCGAGGTGAGCCCACAGCGAAATCAAGAGTTTCCAACTGACAACGAAATAGATCAGCTCAACATCGCTGGTCATGATGAAACTGCACTCACTCGAGCGAGGTGCTTTGGATTCTGAGGAGCCCCAGCAGTTTTCATGCGGTCTTTATAGGTCAGTTGGGTATCCATGTCTGGGATTACTTCGACGATGCAGCTGAAGCATTTCCGCTGTTAACTTTGGAACCGTACGTATCCAAAGCACGAGGCTTCATCTGAAAGCTTCCGGATCTGATGCCGGTAGGAGCTACGGGGCGCCACTTCACCAGAAGTCTTCGCTTTGACCGAGAAGGTGAAGTCTAGGGGCAGCACTGACTGCTAGTCGCGTCGGAATGGAAGTAATCAAACGCTTACCTACATATGCCCCAGCTGGGTTTTCGATCGGCTCCTATCGACTTGTCTCAGGTTGTGTAAGTGGATCAATGAATGCATGAATCTCAGGCTCATCCTCAAACTTCATTAACGTCCCAACGGAGGGTGAATGGGCAGGGAACTGGGGCTGGCGTTCATACATAGGGTACGTATTGTCAATCACAATTGTTCCGGGTCCTGAGTAGCTTCGGGCGTACAACGTTCCTAGCAGGGACACAATCCCGCTGCACCGAATATGACCACACTCATAGCGGATTGGCACCTCTGAGGAAGGGACTCAATACGGCCATAGGGGTTCTCAGTCAAATTTGTGGCCATTCCCCAGTTGAATATGGTCCTATCAAATCGTGCATTAGAGCTTTTCCTGAGTTTCTTGCTATCCCTTATGTGGGCTTCCCTCATCGAGATCAGATAATTCGAAGCCCCGTGATCTTACTCCAGGGTTCTGGTGAAACAAAAGCCTCAAATAACGTTGACACTCTTCTGACATTGGGTAACTTTGGTTCTCGGTTTCAATTTGAAGACCTCATGTTGAACTACAATATTTTAAAAGCATTCTTGAACTCTTTTGAGTCCGCCTATCAATGATACCGCCATGCGACGGCATTCGGCATTCGATTGCCAGTCCAGAAACACAGGCAGCCGGGCAGTGAGGTTCATGCTGTAATATAATCTTTTGACTGTTTGGACCTACTAAATTAGACTGTCCAACTGACGTCGGTTGCCATGTCCAATATGTACGATAGGTATACCTACAATGCGCCCGAGATAGAAGAGAAACTAACTGACGAAGAAACACGTCTTGAATGTTGTGAACACGACTCACAAAGAATGTTCACAAAGCCACATGAAGCTCGAAGAGGGAGTAACCTGTTCGGGTTATTGGGTGATATCAACTGCATGACCGCCGAGAATCTACGCCGGAAGACATGCAATATTGAATTTTCATCGATAAAGGCTCACTGCATTTTGTGCTAAGTACTGCGGCTACGTTACTGGCCAATTCTCCATAGAGGCTTTCCTTTGTGGATTCTGACAACCGGAGTTTTCTGCTTAGTCGGACCCGAACCAGACTTGCAGAATGGATAACAAAGTTCTGTCAGAGTGATTACCCAACAATGATTACCCCGCCACTCGCAAGTGCTCTACATCGGTGACTAGCCAATCACCAAAGCCATTATTGATCTCGCAGACATATATGGTCCAACGTGAGGGCTCAAGCAAGCACAAGATTACGATTTAATAAGAATTCCTCGTCACACAAAGTGCTGTAAGCTGTTCATTTTCCTCCGTTGTTCGGAGAGCAAAGAGAGCCAGGCGCGCATTTTCGGATGGTAAAACAGTTTCGACTAGAACATCAGAATTAAAGCAAAAAAAAAAAAAAAAACTACTCCTTGATTATTAATTCATGAAGGTGAAAAAAGCGGGGATATGAAGCGGCGCCACTCATGGCTTCATTATGATTGATGTCGCTCACTGGTGAAACAGCAATAATCAACAGGCTCTACATCCCCCATAGCATCGCCCAGATCCGCCTGGCGTGTAGGGCCTTCAAGACAAAGAGAGCTAAGTGTCTCTCCAGATCTATATTCACCGCTCGCTTGAGAGGCTTCGTGACAGTTACTATACCTCCCCGCTGCTTTCCTAGGCTTTCTTGCACCTTGTGACAAACTTCAATGATCCATCAATATCCCCGGGCACCGAGGGCATGGGAGTTCCAGAAGCTGGAGAGCTTTGCTACTCGGTTTTGGACCATACTTCCATTCCTACATACTCCTCATAATCCCGCCGAAGAGCCACTAGTCAAGTTCCGTGGAATTAACGGCCACCACTCTGCGACAGCAAATCCGAAGGTTACCGCTGGTGGTTAATTAACCATGCCCCTTAAAGGCCGTATAGAATAGAGATCCAAATGCTTGGGCCCTACTCATTGCGTGTACTTGTGATTTTCCTTGTCTAGCCAGCTTCTACTTCTTAGTAGGCTCCAGTCACGCATATAGTTGACCCCTAGCCTGGGAAACGATAAATTCAAACATGGGCGGAAAAAATGATAAACCATGAGTGAGAAATAGCCGGGGTATTCAAAGTCTTACTTGAGATATAGAATCCGCTTTATGAAACCACCAGCCACCCTCTGAGCAGAGATATGCGAAGTGGAGGACATCCTACTTTCGTTTCACTTGAAGAATCAATGAAGGTAAGTTTGGAATTAAAGTCAACATGAACTACCCTTCAGTTGGATCATATTTTAAACGAGGAGATGTGTATGTATGATCTTTGGGGTTTCTTTGGCAGCTTATCGGATAGACCATCTGTCATAAACAAATTTTCTCCTAGGAATTTTCAAGATCGGCTTCAGAAGCGACTCGAAAATCGGTGTAAGAGCAGGTCCGAGGTGTCTTTGCACAATCAAATCTGCACCTCTATTTTCGAAATCCAGGTAAAAATAGTTGGAAACTAAAAGTCGGTACAAGACCCCGACCCACCTTCACGAACATCCAAATGAGCTCACCAGAAAGGAATAGTCACCACGTTTGCTTGGATCGCTGATCGGAAAAATACAGATTCGAAGAAGACGATGAGGTTGAGATAACCGGCCAAGGGTGGAAATGGAGAACGTTCACTATTCAGGGGATGTTTCAGTCCAACAACAATATCAGATGGTACGATTCCATGTCCATGTGGATGAATGCACGCCGTCTGAAAGGTGCTTTCGTTTTGGATAGGGAGCATTCAAACACACTTGCCATATTTTTGGTTGAGCCTGCCGTGGTTTTGCTCTGCAGTGAGGATCATTAGTGATGTGCCAGAGGAATTTTGTCATAGAAACACTACGAGGCAAGTGTAAATAGAATTGCTCGAGTGGATCATGTAGGGGTATGTCATAGGCTGTTGTACCGACAGCGTACTGCTTGATTAAGAAGAATTGTCCAGATCGGCGGCTGACCAAAGCTACGATAAGCCCGATCAGCTCAAGCTAGTACTATGACATCCTGAACATGTTGAAAGAATCCAGAAGTACAGATACACGGAAACAGAGAGGTCATGAGTTCAACATTGTCTCAACCCCTGTACCTTCGAAGATTCAACTTCGGCGACGTTCTGAGGAGTCATCAGAACTTTGGAGCCCCGCGCGAGCATTTATTCGCTGAGTTGAGGAAGTAAGGTGCGCTTAGAAGGATATTCTTAAGGGTTTCAAATTTTCAACCAGTGAAGAATGCGATGAAGTCTTGATTCACTTGACGGCCGGCGTGGTGCGCTCGCGCTATGCACGTGACGGAGGAACAACATGGCCAAGTTTTCACACGCATCAACATGGCTCTATCCAAATAGCGGGGGACCATCGAACGATTCGAAAGGTTGGTGTGGGATGGTACAAGTTACCTGTGCGAGATACGAGTCTGCGGCCTCCCTAGCCCCGAAGTGCATCTACGCTTTCAAGAGACCCTCCTCCTTCAACTGTTTGATGACGCGATCTGCGACACGGAACATGGACACCCCACAGGGAATGCCGCAATAAATGGCAGTTTGAAGCATCGTCTCTTGAATCTCGAGCTCTGTGCAACCATTGTTGACAGCCCCCCTACGCCGTCGGGTTACTCAACAGTTTTACACGACATGATGTGTCTGACCTCAAGTGTCCGGCTAACTACAAAGCTGTCAACATACGTGGTAATTACCCATCGCAACATTCACCCACCTCGGCTTCTTTACCAAGTGACATGAGTATAGCAATTACTATCAAACTCCGTTGCTTCAATTCCAGGCCAGGCCGGGTCCAGATGGTCCCCCATGCGGCTTCAGTTGCAAGCTACGATTCCTGTCAGTATCTGCGCCAGAAGAAAGACGACCCCATACTAACACGCTGCATGGACGACATGAATTCTGTGGTGCCCTAGATCCCTTTAATAATTCGATTATCTGTTATAGAGTATACTCACTGTGTTCGAACTGCTGTCGACCCATGCGTCCCCCTAGTCGCTTTTGTCATCGTACATTGAATTATGGCACACCCACGACGTTGGTCTCACCATAACTTTGCGTCGGACCTGTTCTCCTGCTTGGAAAAGCTCACGGTGAGCACTTTCATTTGGTGTTTGAACCATCCTTGAGGGATGTTGGACGTAAACCAGAGAGGTTATTGTCTAACTTGTGACGAGTTTCACACCTAGAACCACATGATAAAGGACCTTTCCCTTCGGCCTTCCTGTTTTTTTCCAAATCCGGTCAAACCGATTGCGAGCTCCCACTTATCGTGGGTCTATCGAACCCCCCCCCCCCCCCCCCCGGTTCTATGAAGTGACACTCTTGCCTTACAAGCGGCCGTCAAGTAGACGTAGGTAGATTCTATAAAACTATAACCCATGCCATTTTCATTAATGATATCTCCAATGTACCAGAACGAAATCCTTTGGCACTTCCCAAGCGTCCGCGGATTGATAAGCACAGCGTAACCCCATCCCCAATCGACGTCAAGGTCATCTGCCTCATGCTTCTATCTTCCAAAGCTTGCTTCCAGCTGCAGTAGTTGTCTCAGTGATCAGTGAGGGATTTAGCCCATCTAACTTGTGTTCCGTTGATGTTGTTCCATCGTATCGGAAAGTTGAATGTTGCGTCTTTTGCTTAAACCCAGTCGGAACGCAAGACGCAAGGCATCACGATTTTCTGCTTCTAAACTGGAGGAGTCATGTGCATGAGATGGTATCCCGTTTCACACAGGAACCTTTCGGATCTATTTTAAGGGGTCCTATGCAGACCTAGTGGTGCCGACGGGAAGTTCGTATTCCATACACCTCAGGCTCACGAGTGACATATAGCTCCTAACGTTCAGCAAGGACCATGGTGGATAATGAGACACCCACCCTTCCAGCAAACTTCGGATGGGTTGGTCTTGGTGCTATGGGATATCCAATGGCGGAACAATTACGAAGGAAGCTCCCGAACACCAGCAAACTGAGGGTGTATGATATTGACGAGGCTGCAACTACGAGATTCTTGGAGCAAGAGACGAAATTTGACGTAGAAAGAGGTCTTCAAGGTGCTCAGGTCGAGGTGGGCAACAACTCTCGCGACATAGCGGAGAAAAGCGTACGTCTCCCTTCCGCCAAGTAAAATTCTTTGTATTGACTCCTGTCATAGGATTTCGTCATTACTATTGTCCCAGAAGGTATGCGACAACCCATAAAAAAGTCTCTAACCGACGAGCGTGTTTCAGGCGTCCACGTTCGAGCCGTCTACTTGGATGAGAAAATAGGCTTACTATCAGCAGCAGACACTTCCGGAAAACATTTTGTGGACTGGTACGCCCCCATGGCCATCCTTTTCGAACTGTTACGGACGCTGTTTTCCCTTAGCTCTACTATTGACGTCGCCACCTCTCTTAGCATAGGGGACGCTGTCCGATCTTCCAGTAGGACTAATCCGCCAACTTTTCATGATGCACCAGTTTCTGGTGGAACTGCGGGAGCTTCTGCTGCGACGCTGACCTTTATGGTCGGAATAGAGAAGGACTCGCCTTACTTGCCCCTGCTTTGGCGCATCTTTTCTTTCATGGGGAAGTCGGTATATGCTATGGGAGGACCATCACTTGGGCTCGCCGCAAAGCTTAGTAACAACTACCTCTCTGGAATAATCGCCTTGGCAACCTCTGAAGCAATGAACCTTGGCATGCGACTTGGACTTGATCCTAAGACACTCAGCGATTGCTTCGCGACTAGCTCGGGCGGCAGTTGGGTTAACAGCACCGTAAATCCTGTGCCAGGAGTATGCCCTGATGCCGTCACTAGTAAAGGTTACGAGGGCGGCTTCAAGGTTCAATTAATGAAGAAAGATATGACGTTGGCAATCGCCGCCGCTCGTGAAGTTGGTGCCAAAATGATGCTCGCGGATGCGGGTCTCTCGGCGTATGAAGCAGCGTCAGAAGACCCCCGGTGCCGTGACAAAGACTCCCGAGTTGTCTATAGATGGTAAGCACATTGTTCTTCACATCGATCCTGTGAGTAATGAGTAATAATCCCCATGTCAGGCTGGGAGGTGTGGAACCGGAAGTGAAACGCCAGAATAGCTAAGTGGTTAAAGAATCTGATGGGAGGAGTGGATGCACATGGACGTGGATTTATCATGTTCCATTATTAGCGCGATGCTCCTAACATATGGGTATCAAGACAAGCCTCTTATACTGGTACAAAGAGAAAGCTCATTAAATAACATTCCCCTTTCAAGGATGGCAGAATCGCCTTTCGATAACATTGAGTTTCCTCCGCTAGATGCACTGCCCTTCCGCAAGGGTGACCCCAAGGGCAAGTTCGGTGTTAACATTATACACGCCGGGGCGGCTCATGATGTTTCGCAGGTGCCATTTGGGGATTCTATGAGCATGTCTCGGGAGCGAGAGCCACTGACGAGCTTGGATCTTTGAATCTGCTAACCGAAGGAAGAATTCTCAAAGCCGGTCGGACGGAAATACAATGCGGAAAAGTCGTCAGTCTCAATTGGGCGGTGCACAAACCATTTCCGCCTCTATTCGGACGTAAAGGTCTTGACCACAAAGTCACGAAATGGCCTGGTTCCGGATTCATTAATGACGATGAAATCGCTATGAATACGCAGAGTGGCTCTCAGTGGGATGGTTTCCGCCATTTTGGTCACCCCTCAGGTAAGATACATTTTCGGTCATAGATGAGGCTGTTCCAAAATACATATACCATTTAGGCTTCTTCTACAACGGACTCCCAGAGAACGAAATCATAGATAGCCAAGGTTCCGGACTGCCCTTATCATTTGACAGGCCGCAAAGGAATGGAATTCATGGTGAGTGGCCGAAGGGAACTGCCGAGTCCGTGGCTCATTAGTTTAATAGTTTTTCAGGGCAAAATCGTGGGTAGAGGCGTCCTTCTCGATTACTATTCATATGCGAAGGAAAACGGCATTCTGTATTCAGCAATAGAGACGCATCTCGTCACGGCGCAAGCCTTAGAGGCTTGTGCCAAGGCTCAGGGCTTGACACTGGAGGTTGGTGACATCCTGTTCGTTCGCATGGGGTTCGTCGACTGGTATGAGAACGCGTCGGAAGACGATAGAGTTAAAGCCTTAGTAAAAACTTACCCCTCAACTTTGACCGGCATCCGCCAAGGGCACGAAGAGGTGGAATGGTTCTGGTACGAATTAGGTATCATCCCTTCTTGTGAACCTTACCCTCAATATGCAACCATAGGAACCATCATTTCGCGGCGGTAGCTGCCGATACACCGTCATTCGAAGCTCGTCCATCGGTGCAAGACTGGGATCTCCATGAATACATTTTGGCCCTCTGGGGTGTGAGTTTTTCGCGCTTGGAGACTAACCCTGCCCCTTCTCAACGGCTAATGTAGACGCCCATCGGAGAGCTTTTCGATTTGGAGGAATTAGCGAAGACATGTAAAGCACTTGGGAGATATTCCTTTTTCGTGACCTCAAGTCCGCTAAACATAGTTAATGGAATAGCGAGCCCGCCGAAGTGAGTCTCAGATGCACTGGCCGATTCCTAATAATTGATGAATGTCCGCAGTGCCCTAGCTATATTCTGATTGACCTCCCCTTTCCCACCCGTGCCATCGAGGACCTTCCCTTATGTCAGGGACAGGAGCATAAGTTGCGACGCGATAACAGCATGTAAAATTGCAGGCAATGGGGAAAGGTTTCATGATGGACGGGTTCGACAATTTTAGCTGATGCCCTGTGGCTCTGGGTTCTCGGCAACCCAAGCAATTATAACGTATTGGTCTATCGCTTCCGAGGCTGTGTATTTTAGTTTCTTGTATAGTTGAATCACTGTGAGTGGTATTTAACAGCCAGGCATTTTAAGAGAAGCCCTGTGCTCCGGGAATTGCTTTATCGCCATGCATTCTACCCTCAGCGTCCATATTCCTGGCCGAGATCCTGGAATATCCGAACACAATTCTCCACTCTTGGCGTCTGTCAAAGAAGATGAGGTATTTTCAGGTCTTCTCTGAAATTCCTTCAGTCTCAATCTTTCCCGTATAGACACTATTCCTAGGTAATTCTCCCCTTCACAGATTGAGATCCTACGTCTCTGCGAAGTCAAGAAGCGATAGTAAGATGCCTTGCATCTTATCTTTTAGGTGTCAGACTGAAAACCATTCCACAGGATCATTTGCATCCGAGGATTCGGGATACCCAGAAACAGGCGAAGAGGCATCAGAGAATTCCGTAGTCTGGCATATTTATAATGAAGAGTCCTCCAAATCTGATGCTTCCATGGTGGAAGCGTCCCACCGTGAGATTGACGTCCTACTTGTCTTCGTGAGTGATATTCGCTGCCTATATTGATATTGGTGTGTTGAGCATGCTACCCCACCCAGACTGGTTTATTCTCGGCGGTCTTGACTACTTTCATCATACAAGTATATCAGATGACGTTGTCCGACCCAGGAGACAGGACGAACGAGCTTCTATCCAAGATTCTAGCAATCCAAGCCAATGCGTCCGGTGTTAATCAAGCGAGCACAACTGCCGAAGAAAGGAAGTCCGGTCCAAGTGGAGCACAGATTCACTGGGTTAACGGCCTCTGGTTCTCGGCTCTTGCATGTAGCCTGTCAACAGCGCTCATCTCCATGTTGGCGAAACAATGGCTGCATGCGTATACGCGGAATATATCAGGATCTCCACGGACTCGCGCTCGGAAACGCCAGGATCGATTCATCCGCTTTCGTTCGTGGCATGTCCTCACGGTGATCAACTCCCTCCCACTACTCCTCCATGCCGCGTTGCTTTTTTTCTTCTGCGGAGTCATAGTCTTGCTCTGGACCGACGAGTTCGGAATCAGCTTGGCGACTACCATAATTGTTGCCCTTGCCTTTACATTCTACACCGCTTCGATGTGGATTTCCCTGATTTCTCCAGACTGTCCATATCAACACCCTATTTCGGAACATTTGCATCACTGGCTCAAACCTAGTCGAAATTGGTACAAGGTTTGCGCTAGCAAGCCACCACCGCCGAAGAGCGATCTTGAAAGCGCCGGATTAACCGAAGATTTTTGGGAAAAAGAGTGAGCGGATGTTGGTATAATATCATCTGGGGTACAAGTAGGCTTACTCCACTCTATTTCCAGTCCGCATTCAGTGACCCATACCACGGATGTATCATGTATTCCAACACCAGAAGATACGCTAGACGCAGCTGCGTTCATATGGTTGATCAGGGAATCCAACAGCACAGAGAGCGCGAGGTCCAGCACATTACAGGCGATCGCAGGGCTCCCGAGGGACTTCACCGCATACCAGCTCCTCCGTCAGGCTGGGGCGATTGAAATGATCCTGGAGAGGTTCGAATCCTGCTTCCAACTAGACACCACCCTCGGCAACCAATGGTGCATCAAGGATCCCCATGCGGCGGAGAAATATTGTCGTGGATGGCTGAGGCTGACGTACCAAACAAAGATTAGATGGCCTACACGGCTCCTTCAACCGCTTTATATGCTCCGTGACCTTCCCCGCCATCCAGCCGTCAATGTAGCCGCGGCGTGCATCTTAGCACTCACGTCTTTGGAAGAATACAGCCCTCAGGATGGGCTACTCTCGTTCCTCTCACGCCACGTCAATGAGGAGGCCAGGTTATCATGGTCCGCACAGCAGGAGATTTTGGATACTCTTCTTGAGTGCATTGCACTCTGGGAATTGTCAGCAGCTGCGATAGCCAAGATTGTCTTCCGAGCCGTCCCAATTCTCATTCAACTCCTTCATCGTCTGGGAAATACTAGTCCTCCCACACTCCGACATGCAATTAGTTTCAACTTGTACGCATTGACAGGAAACTTCGTGGACCAAGGTGTTCGGAGGGACGGAGACAAAAGAAAGGACATGTATTGGGACGCGAGCATTAAGGCGCTTTCTGAAGTCGCTTTGAAGCGCGCATGTTATGGGGTGGAGGGTGAAGGTCTACTGGGCATCGTAGCACTCGAGCTCGCGCGGGTGGCCAACGTCCTGGTTACTAAGCCCCAGAAGTTCCCCCAATCCTTATATGACTCCGCCAAAGCTGCTTTCACCTCCCTCTACCTCGAGGGACATATCATTACAAGAGATGTTCCGGAAGACACCCTTGCCAATGTCCTCTACCTGCTTCATCCACCTACACTCCCAGAGCCGGAGCGTCAAGCCGTCTTCACGCATCATCTCATTGACACGCTCAGGCACAGCAAGCAACAGAACACTATCTGTAACACCCTTCGACTCCTCGATGCTCACCTAGCGTCTTATTCCCTCCCAGCCATGAAGGCATTCATGGGCGGTGGCGGTTTAGAAATGCTACTCCACATCGCCAACACCAGAAGCATCGATGGGCGAAGGTTGCAGATGGACAGCCTTCGAGCTCTTTGCACCTTCGTCGACACTAGCGCGACACTGTACTTGGAGGATGAGGATGACTTCGATCCGTCATACTTTGATACTATATTCCAAAGTGACTTTCTGAAGACTCTTTGCGCGGTAATCGCTGCAGGAGGATGGTGGCTAACGGACGTAGCGCATGTGTGGGCGCCAGCACTCGTGAAGCTTTGTAGGGTTCGACCGGGCCATGATAGTTGGAGAAAGGTGGAGCGGACATTCTGGAAGTATGCCGATTTGCACCAGACAGAATATGGTCAAAGGGTGCTTCTGAGTAATCTTCAATGCATCAGGGAGTTCCGGCGTGAGTCGGAAGGGGGGAAGGGAAAGAGTTTCTTTGAGGAGGACTTTTAAGAGATTGATTAGCCGAGCCGGATTTGGGGATTGAATATCGGGCGCACTCAGTCTTTGTGTATTAGTACTTTCGTTATGAGCTCTTGGACCACCAATCCGATATGTCTATCCGTAGTAGTAGATGATGTAAAGCCTCGAGTCCTCCGGGCAGATTTCTTTGCCCAGCGAAAAAATGTTCTGCGTATGATTTCGAGGAACTCTTTTCGACTAATCCTTTCAATACCTTCGTCTATTCATGAAGGTTAGTCGGCGAAGCAGTCTCCGATAGAATGAGGTCTCACCAAGGTTGTCAAATTGTTTCTAAACTTCGTGAATGAATCCTCTACCATCGGAGCAGCCTCATACTCCTGTAACCGCCCACGTCGCAGCTCTCCGATGATGACAGCAAAATCCAGCACAATCTCCGTGGTTTGACGAAGGAGATCACCAGCCGCTCTTTGCCCGGATCGCATCAAGCATGCACTGAGAATATCATCGAGAAGGTCAGAGTGGCGTTTGGCGAGCTCGAAGACGTCAGAAAATCTCCTCTGGTTTTGAGTACCATCTTCACGGGCGGGTACCAGCTCTGCGAGGAAAGGGTTGAAGTTCCCTCCGATGACGGTATCGGACACGTATCCAGAAAGCGCATTAATGAAGCTTTGGGCTATGAACCGGTAATGTAACGTAAGCTTTCTTGCGGGTACTAGAGTAGGGAATATGGGATTGATCGTGCATCTCGCCATTCGATGAACGGCATGCAGGGCATATTCGACTGCAAAATTGGTTTTGTCAAAATAATTCAAGTATTATACAAGAGGGACTATACCTCTGATCAACCTCAAGAGGAATGTGAACATCCTTTGGTATTTGGACAAAACTTCATGCGGAATCAGAATCTCGAGGGGGTGGGGAGGCTTATAATCCATGTAGAGGAAATCAAGGGCTCTGAAAAGGATGTCAGCGCGTTGGTCGGATTGACCGACCTTTGTGTAACTTACTCAACACCTACGAAAGTGTCAGGTAAGTTTTATGGCGAGCAAACGAGAGCCACGTACAAAGAGGATTGAGCCATCTATCTCGCCCAGGTCCGGTCGGCAGATCCCTAATGGCGAAGCCGAGCCTCCAGGAAGCGTCGCTCACGACCTGCTTTGGTAGATTGGAATCTCCTTGTGGATACTCGAGCGAATCCACAATGACAGTACGTAAAAAGAAGCTGAGATCGGCCCCAACGGGGGGCCAGATCTCTCTCTCGAGAAGCGCAGATGCCAGGCCGACGGCCCAGGGTTGCGTACTCTCCGCGATTTGTTTCCGTTGTCGGAGGGTCTGGAGCGACATGGCGCGGTTTTTGTTGTCAATTTCATAGTCTTCCTTGTCCGAGAACAAAGCAGCTGACAGCCTGAGCTTGAATGGAGAGGAGGTGATAAGAAGGAAATCTCGGAGGAGGATAAGGTGTGACCGAAGATTAAGTTGGCCCGGGTGGTCGAGGAAGAGTTCCAACAAGGCCGACGATAATGTGGAGGAGTGTTGCAGAAGGTCGGAGAAGACGACAGAGCTCAAGTGGGACAAAGTAGGGGTGATAGGAGGCAAAGAATCGGGGAAAGAATCGATAAATTCCCCTAGACTGCCTGCTCCCGCCTTAGGAAAAAGGGAAGGGTTCTGAATCAATGTGCCTGGTTCCAGGTCAAAGACCTTGAGACCTTCGAGCTCGGTTCTATACTCCTGAATAGAAGTTTCTAAGTAGGGCCTTGGGTCGTACGTTTGCGTACTCCGAGTGTGATGGATCTTCTGAGTTTTGAAATAGGCAGCCTCGATATCTTCCTTCCTCCAAAGCCATTCCACTTTATTCTGTCGCGTGGGTTGGCTCAGGAGAGGATGATCAGGTTGAGCCTTCCTCAGAAGGATCAACGACCTCTGAGCGGCGGGTAAAATTGCAAGCAATTCTGGAGGAAAGAATAGGGGATAATCCTCTTCCACTCGTTCAAGAACGTCGAAGATATCCTCCTCGCCTTCTTCAGCGTCTTCATCGATGATATATTCGTCAATGGCAAGATTGATGACGCGTTCCTGTTTCTGGGGAGG
Organism: Podaxis pistillaris; assembly: GCA_018524465.1. Classification (NCBI taxonomy): domain Eukaryota; kingdom Fungi; phylum Basidiomycota; class Agaricomycetes; order Agaricales; family Agaricaceae; genus Podaxis; species Podaxis pistillaris. The sequence goes on along the minus strand of JAEUWN010000704.1, from coordinate 690,928 downwards.
CTGCGCACCAAACCCAACTGATTGGGCGACCCGTCGAAGGTATTCACTAGACGCGCAAGTCAAGATATAGGCGAAGACAGCAATAAGAGTGGGGGAGGATTGTCGGATTATATGTGCGTCAAGGTGGGTAAATATGCGCGAAAGGATATTGATGGGACTTGGGTCAAGAGGCCCATAGTCCTGAGGGGCCTTCACCTCCTCCTGCAAATAACGCAATAAAATCCGGTCAATCAGTAGCTAACGACAAGGTGTGCGACTTACACGCCCACAAAGTTCAGCCAGAGAAGTCAGGATATCTTGGTATAATTCATGCTGCAGCCATATATGCGAAATGGGGACATTCCCAGTTGGGAGTTCAGCAGAAGACGGCGGACAGTTCGCGAGAGTCTTGCGAAGCCAATCAAGAACGTCTGAGAGCGCATGCACGAAGGCATGGATGGTTGAACCATCACTTGCGGATCTCAGAATCAACCTGTCAGTACAAGCGCATATGAAGAAAGAAACGTCCATACCTGCCACGTAGGCTCGCTAACAAGGTTTCTAAACGCCTCAGGATGTTCCCGATAGTAAGAAAGCGCGAGATAAGACTGAAATAATGAGGATTCAAAGTAAGGATAGGGTAGGTAGGTGCTTACCTGTTACTTATAACTTCATCTTTCCCATCAACAAGTAAGAACCCTCGTTCCCCTTCCTTGACCCCTACCTGAACGAACCGTTCCGACTTGGCATCCCATGAATGATATATAGATGAGTTTCCGAGGACAGTCATCTTGAGTGACGAGAACAGATCTGCTTGGTTGATATAGACTACATCCGCGGAGACGTCTTTCAGGCGTGGTTGAACACTAAATGGAAGTCGGGGTATGCAAGAGATATATGAAACAACAGCTTACTGGTGTCGGGCTGACGCATACACAAGGCTATCTCTCTCGGAAAGGAAAGGCGTAGAGATGCGCGTTTGTCGGTCTGTTGGCCGTAGTGCATCCCAGGAAAGTAGCTGGCCCTGGAAATTCACTGAGTTTCGCGGAAGCAGTCAAACGAAGTGCGTATACTTTGTGAGGGTTGTAATGTACGTCGAGCTTATTCCAAACGGAATCTCCTTCCAGCAAGCCGTGCTCATTTTCCAGTCGTAATCGCACCAAGTCATCCGTAATGATATGCAGTTCTGGCGGTAGGGATTGTCGCGTTCTCGGATGATCGCTTATAGTTTCGCGGTTTCTCTCTGAGAGCCTGATGTTGTCTATGATCGGGTTTTGTGGTTTATCTTGTAGACTGGGTATGAAGAACCGTGGAAAGATTGCAGGTAGTTCGTTGAATTTGAGCTCATCCACCTGGTTTGTAAGGTCCTCATGGTTCAGGCGAAACCAAAGTGGACTGTCGAGGGTCTGTTTGGCCATTCCAGGCGACGGACAGTCGATGATTGTTGTTCGGAAGGAACGCCCAGCGGTCCGTGATCAATTACGCGACGAAGTTATTTGCTGGTGTTTGCTGCGGCTGGTTCTCCCAATTATAACGTGTCGGCCTCACAGGGCTTTACAGTACTTGTATGCTCAAAGCGCACGTGTTACATGCAGAAAGCGGAGATAAATTACGAGGCAGACTTGGTGTAAAATGTGAAAACCGAAATACAAAGTGAAATAAGCGATAGATCCCTCCAATCCACGGTTACGCTCAGGGTCCGTTCCGAATCGTTGATAGGTGCAATATCCTGCAGCCGGGTAAAATCAATCATAGTCCTATTCCGGATACACCATCTGTAAGGATGGCGCCACAACGACGGCATTTGACTCGTCGGTCAAGTATGCACAAGCCGACCCCAAGCGGGAACCAGAAGATCGCGGCAAGAACACCTAACATAGTCAAATCAGAACTCCAGAAACAGATAAAATAGCAAGGGATACATACCGAGAAGTCCAAACTTAGTCTCTGTTACGTGCCCACCCTCCTGCAAGCAGATCATCTCAGGATGGTCGGGTGGCAGGAGGGACGTAACATGCTCCCCTGTCTGAGGATTGACATAGTGGTATACGGTGGGCGGGCACACTCCTTGTTGTGGAACGTATGAAGGGCCTGCGATCATGAAGGGAGCATGAGAAGATTGAGGAGTGGTGGAGGGTTTGTCATCTGAAACATCAGACGTTGTTGCAACGGTAGCTTTGCCATTGTAATAGACTACGGGAAAAGATGAGGAATAAAAACTGGAGATGAGGATATTTGACTCACACTGCTGCTGGCTAGCGGCAGACTCGTATGGCGGTGGATTCTCCGAAGAGACTTGGGTTGTCTGGAGGACAAGAGTGAATACTCAAGGAAGCCCAGTTAAACACAAGAAACCTACCTGTTGCATGTTGTCGTGGTCAACGATTACGGGTCATGATGTGTTTATATATGCATCGGGGCGTGTGACGTTGACTGCGGATGCGCAGGACGAAGAATTGTGCACCGCATCTGTATCAGGCACTGCCGCCCGGAACTCCAAATCCGGTCTGGAGCACGTACTCAATGCTCACGTGCAGGCGTCTATTTTAGGTCCACGGGTCATTTTTGGGTTGCCGAGGACACCGACCCAAGGAATTTTTGCCCGGCGCTTGTTGATCTACCTTTTCGTCCCGTCCGTCTTGATATCCCATCCTAATACCCACCATGGCCCACGCTAGATCATCAACGAACAATGGGATCGATAATCCTTCCTTCACTGACATGACCTCAAAAGACTAGTTGCGCACCTTCCAGCAGTTTCACTGGACAAACCAGCATTCTAATATTTATTTGATTTTCGACAAATGCAGCTATGCAGACTCCTATGCGCATTTTGGTCAGTCATCCTCCACAGCGGGATTAGAACGACTCTCCTGATGCAGTGTATTTAGGCATCCACGAGGAGATGTTAAAGGACACCGTCCGAACGGGCTCGTACCGCTCCGCCATTATCAACAACGGACATCTGTTCAAGGGAAAGACTGTGCTTGACGTCGGTTGCGGCACGGGTATCCTGAGCATGTTCGCCGCTAAAGCAGGCGCAAAGCATGTCGTTGGTGTGAGTAGCCCCCTCTTTCCATTCACTCACCTAATCTTAATTCTTTTCTTTATCACTGCAGATCGACATGTCCAACATTATTGATCAAGCACAAAAGATCATCGAAGCCAATGGATTCAAGGATAGTACGTACTTCATATCCCTTTTATACCCTCATCCTTCTCATGCTCCCTCCTAGCCATTACTCTCGTCAAAGGCAAACTCGAAGAAACCGACCTCCCCATCAAAGAATTTGATATCATTATCTCAGAATGGATGGGCTACTTCCTATTATACGAATCTATGCTCGATACCGTCCTTCTCGCACGGGACAAATACCTCAAACCGGGAGGCCTCATTTTCCCCGATACCGCAACCCTTTACATCGCGGCGATCGAGGACCAAGAATACAAAGAGGAAAAGATCAACTGTACGTGTGTGGTTCCCATCGTATCCTTCCGCCATCCTGATCAGGGCCTCCTTTGAACCTACTATTATTATCCAGTCTGGGATAACGTATACGGCTTCGATTACTCATGTATCAAGGATATCGCACTACGAGAACCTCTAGTCGATACCGTTGACCTCAAGTCAGTTGTCACCGACCCTTGTCTCATCAAGGTATGTCATCCTCATCCCTTGATATTTGGCCAGAAGAACCACAACCGAGACACCCTTTATCAAAACGTTCCGCAATTATTCCATATAGCACATCGATATTCTCACCGCAAAGAAAGAAGATCTCACATTCGAGGCACCATTCACCTTGAACGCGACCCGGGACGACTGTAAGTTCCAGACCACCCCCCTCCTTCCATTCTATGCCACCCTTCCCATACCAAAAACAGACGTACATGCCTTCCTTGCCTGGTTTGACATCTCCTTCGAATGCACACACAAAAAAGTCAGGTTCTCCACCGGACCCCACGCACAATACACCCACTGGAAGTGCGTCACCGACTCTCCCGCACCGATGCAAATCACCAAACTAACCCAATCAATCACAATCCAGACAAACCGTTTTCTACACACCAGATACCCTCACGATCAACAACGGCGATCAGATCATCGGCAGCCTAAGCTGCGCTCCAAACGCGCGCAACCCCCGAGACCTCGACATCGGTATCAAATACAGAATCAACAACGATGGGGAAGAGACAGCGATCCAATACAAGATGTGCGTACCTCTCGTTTCCGTTACAATCTATCTCACTCTATCCGTCCCTAATCTCCACCGGTTCTATCTCACGTATATATGAACTATTACTGACCGGTTGTCAGGTCTTAATTCCAATCAATCCCACCGCACCCTGTATTCTCGCGCTTTCTCCGTTCTCCATATCAAATCCCCTATACCACCGGCTCGTAATCAATGATCTATCTATCCCTCACTAAAAATATTACAGGTATTAACAACATGTACACCTGTTAACCCCAGAGGTCAATGGACCCTTGGCACTGTTACAGCCATTAACACCTACCTAACTCCTTTTCTTGGTCGTCTATCCTACTGCCTCCGATTGTTACCGATGTCGATATTTGAGACCACAATTCTCTGTTGTGTGTATAGATCGCCTACCTCCTGTTATGTGCTAGTTGATATACATGTTGTCATACGACATAGTACCCATACACACACCACCCTCAATAAGGTTGTTCCTCTGACCCGTAACAGCCGACAGAACTATGCCCGACTCTCATAAGATGACGTCCATTGTTGTATCAATAACCAATTATAATCATAAATTAACCCGTTTAACCAATTCTTCTACTATATCTACAAGTAAAGACATACAAAAAAATACTCTTCAAAAGCGACCGAAATACAGCCTATAATGGGTCTAATAGTAACGCGAATAATGGGGTAGTAGCTTACGTGGATGAAGGGGGTAGAATACAACAAAGATGAAACCGTCACCTGAACCTATTGGTCGACCTACAAGGTGAGACCAAGACCAACGTTACCGACACTCGCACCATGATGATGAAAGCTGGTGCCAAGCCTCCCTCTCCGACCTCCCACGACAAACCCCCATGCGGCCAACACGACGAGGGCCACGCAGAAAAGGATCATCCTGACCTCCTCACCGGCACTGCTCCTTTCAAAGGCGAGACCGATCAACCCGCGCAGACCGCCCACACCCCTCCCAAAACCATCTCGCCCACCCCTCCGTCCTCCATAAGGGCCTAGTTCTGTCTCGTACTTTTTTGTTCGCACGCTTTCACCCAACCTAAACGGCCATAGCACACGCGAGGTTTCAACAGCCTGCAATGTCAGGGGCAAGCCATGTGTATCCGTTAACAGGGAGAACATCCCTGACGTGCACATGTACTTCGGGAGAGGCAAGAAAGAAAGGGATATCGAAAATGGTTGGATTGGTGCCATGACGGAGCCAACCGCACCGATGCCTGCACCCAAATGTACCGGTGCCCCATCCGCACCAGCCGGAACATCCGTTCCCCACGTGAACGGGAAGGAAGGTGGGTATAGAGGCGGAATGAACGTCAAGGAGAACTTCTCGAGTCGTGGATTCGATTGTGCAATCCTGACTGCACCACTGGCAAGTGTTTCATCTCCTGGATACTTGACGATTGTCAGGTGCAACCTTCGCAACTTCGGAAATCCACGTATAGTCTTGGCAAAGGCGTCCTGGAAATCACGGATATAACCAATGACATCAGGAATTAGATAGCAGACCAAAGTAGTAAAAGGGAACCCACCAGCTGGAAAGAAGGTTTGTGAGCACATGTTAATTCGAGATGCCTCAGGTTCGGACAGGACTGGATGAGTGATCGGAGGAGATTGCCACTATCATACATAGAATGTAGGGCAAACGTAATCCTTAGATACGTGAGAGAGGTTAACTCCCTCAGTAGGGAAGCTATTGTCGGTGCTGAGACTTCTCTTGTTTCAACTGGGTCGCGGAAGGAAACTTCCTTGAGTGAGGGGTGGAGGTGGGGTAAAGCCTGAAGCTGCTGGTGGGTGCCTGAAAACGACGTCACACTGGGCAGGCATGCCGGGTCAAGTGAAGAAAAGTGGATGGGTTGGATGTTGTGTCTGGAGAGATTAATGACCTTGAGGTCCTTGTGGGCTTCTAGAAATGCGATGAAAGGCCGCTTCTCGCCCGGTGTCAAGGGCCGAGGAATCCAATCAATACAGATATCACCGAGGGTGAGCTTTCTGAGCCTCGGCCAACGACCTTGGACAAGTGCATGAATGTCAGCTGGGATAGTAGATGCTCCCTCTATGAAAAGCTCTTCGAGGTTAGGACAACGGTGGATGAGCATGTCCCAGAGCTTCCGGGAAATCGGCTGATCCTCTGCTTCGCATGGGTCAAGCGAAATTAATGAATAGGCCGGAAGGTGGGACGAACCATCCATGAAAAGATCAATATGGCATTCATAGAACCCCGACCGCAGGTGTAGTGCAAACCCGGAAAGATTGCAAAAATCAAAAAGCTGATGAAAGCATTGAAGGAATAAATAAGTGTTTTAGAGAAACTGATATCGAACACTCACATGACTATTGAGCTTGGGCAGTATTGAACCGAGGCTAGTACCAACGTATCGCAGTTGAGGGCATCTGATGGAGCAGTGGGTTGGGCGAAGCGAAGACATCAGTGCACAAAAACATACCCAACGCGCAATGCGAACCACATATCCTCATAAAATGGCAACTCATCGGCATCCCACACAAATTTGCGAAGAGCATCAAGAGACATTGAGGAAGCTACCTGAATGATAGCGGCAGAAGCGGCTTCCCGGTCATTGGCAGTTAACGTAGGAGTGTGTTTCGGTTGTAGCCTGAGCATAAGTTCACGGACATGTCGAGCAATGTCCATACGACGGGCGAGCATGCCAAGCGTTGAAGTACATTGTTGCACTGTATTTAGTGTGACGGACTCGTATAGAACGGAAGAAATATGCGAAAAGGTGTATGAAGACTGGAAACGACGTCAGTTTGAAGTGAAGAGGACGTGAAGATGGTGAAGAGACTCACTGTGAGGCAGAAGTGGAGAAGATCTGAGCGAGACTCGAGCCAGAGGGCGATTTCGATGAGGAGGTCGCCTGGGGTGTGGGCGAGGGGGGCGGGGGGTGGATGGGAGTGGCAGCGACGGGATTGGAGGAGATGCATGAGTGACGAAAGGAGGATCTGTGAGATGCATTCATAAATATGATCATTGGGTCTGACAGCCCTGAATTCCATAAACGGAAGGATTGGGACTCCGATCATCCCTCCCCTCCCCACTCCGCTTAACTCTCGCTCCTCCAACTATCTCCGCCACTCCTAGCTCCCTCATATGGCAGTCTCATCTCTCGACATTTACTCCCCCCCTGCATCAACCAACTCCCTGTTGAAATTACCATCACTTACTTGTCCATTTCCCAGGAATTTTTCCTCTTAAAGCAACCTTATATTGAATTGCCATCTGCAAAGTTCTGGCTTCGACCCTGGCTAAGTCGACTCACACATGCTCGGGACAAAAATACACGACAATAATTTCTCTGCACTTCCCTTATGCCGCTGTCAAATTTGACCAATGACTAATTGTCCTTCTAGACCAAAACAAGCCGCAACATACACATTCTCCCCGACCGCCCGGGCATCCAGGATCAACCCTCCATGTCAATTTGCGCGCATGCGTACAAGAAGCCTGGGCTCCTTGTCATTTAACTGCATGAATTTCTTGGTCCCTGAGGCTGAAGAACAACTGTTTGAAGCCCCGTTCTCAAGCTCGTGCCGGCAGGTGATTCAAGTCAAAAATATCCGATTAAAATGCATAATACCGACCAGTGGGACAAGAGCATTCGGGACGAAAACAGCAAAATCCACCCCGTCCATCCATCAATACCCCGATCTCTTCGTAAGCACACAGACGCTGTGGGGCTGGCCCTGAGTGAACGAGGAACCCCGCAACATATAAAGGATGAATAGTTGCCTAACATTCGAGCATCTCGGCTTTGTTGGCATCATGTTTCACGGCATGCATCATGGGAGATCAATCGATCATGAGCGATAACTTCTTCCCCTCTTGGTTTCCATGTTCATAAGCTCCTGTCCAAGGTTACACACCATCTGGTGATTGGCCTCTCGCCGCCCGCGCTGGCAAATCCTAAGTATATTCTGCTGGCCCACGAAACGAGTAATTTCCGTCATTATATTGAACTATCTTCCCAAACACAGGCCACGCCTTGAGTAACCAGTGTCTTCTAGAGCCCCCATGGTGTGTGTCGTCCACAGAACCCCGAACCGCTGGATCCTTCGAATCCTGGATACCATGTATTAGCTATGTCCGCCCGTTGTGTTGAATGTATCGCCAAGGAATACTTCTCACCAACCTCGCAACCACACCCTACCACACCCTGGTATTATGAACTATCAATCTTGGGGATAGGATCGACTTACAAATCAATGGATCCATCGCCGTATGCTTCCAATATCACGAGGTAGCAGCCTATTTTTAACAACAGGTATTCGGTTATTTCATAAGCTGCTTATGTCCAAATCCCGAGCAGCCACATAGCCTATTCGTGTGTGGCATCATATCTGCGAACGCACCTTAGTAGTTCTGAGTATATTCAGCTGCCTCCTCAAACGGAGGGATCACCCATATAGCTAGCATTTTCCTCCCTCCGTGCTGTTTCGGCTAGAGCCTAGAAGCGATCTTCATTCAATCGCGCAGTGTGGCAAGCGGCGCCTGCACATGGACCATCTTCTTCCTCTGAATAAAACACACGTGAAACACCAAAATACCCTCGACCACTTCCCATAACACATGACGGCGCTGCATATAATGAGGCACCCATGCCACCGGATACCAGACACCAGAAACCACAACGCTGAACGATGCCACAATTCCGGAAAGTGCTAGCTCCCCTCGTCACCCTAGCTCTCGTTGAAAGCTCCCTGCAAGCATCTCTCGCTGTCAACACTACGGCAGCGTGCGACACATACGTTGTCAGTGGTGTCCCAGGCGGCTTTACCCAAAGAGTCTTCGCCGACTTTTCTAGCGTAACTCCCGGTGGAGACGTTTCAGCTCTCCTCAAGTATGCACTACATAAACGCTGGAGATGAACCGTGACTGATGGACGAACTAGTTCCTATGGCTTGGGCATCAGTAACTATCCAATCAACTCCACACCGGTCCCTCGCACCTTTGTTCCCTCCAATGTAGCTCTAGGAAACGGCGCACTCAACCTCAAAGTCTCAAAGTACTCCGGCAGCGGGGCGGTGCAAAGCGCTGAAGTGTCTACGCATGACCAGTTCAAATACGCATCTGTTCGGACGGTCCAGAAGTCAAGCAAGACCCCGGGTGTCGTAGAAGGGAACTTCTTCTATCGTGAGACCCCCGAAAGCTTCAATTCTAATCGCTGTCGCATCAACGCTGATGAAACTCGTCCAGTGAACGATAACCAAGAAATCGATTGGGAAATTCTGACGAGTACGATATCCACCTCGAGTGCCTGCGTTCCAGCAGGTATTTGGGCTACGAATCAGGTAGATTTGGGATAGATTCAAACGTCGGATTTTAGAGCTGATGAGATGTGCGTCATAGGCCGTAACCCCAGGGACACCAAACACACATCAAACGATTCCATTCACTTTCGACCCAACCGCAGATTTCCACGGTGCGTAGCATTCGGATCCCATATAAATATCCACCACTATATTCACATGGTTGCGCAGAATACCGCATTGATGTGAGACCATTCCTTAAAATGACAGTAATTCCTAACCGAAATTAACCACCTCGTCTGGGCAGTGGTCGTCTGACGCAACGGCTTTCTACATTGATGGCCAGCGAAAGGCGCGGTTTACCACGAACGTGTGTAGCACACCATCACGCTTTTAAAACCACTCCTGAATAAACTTTCCCCTTCCAGGTCCCAACACAAGCCGGCTCCTGGATCTGGAACACGTGGAGTAGTGGAGACCCTTGCTGGTCGAATGGGCCTCCCACGGCGGACTCCATAACACAAATCCGTTCAATTGAGATATTCAAAGGCTGGACTTCGACGGTTTCCGGAAACGTATGCAATGTTTGAATAACAGGATAGAGGTCGCAGCAACGCATGAATGCGATGGCGGCGGTAGGGGTTATGTTACGGAGGAAAGAGACAAACCCCGAAATTGAATTGCCGGAACTCCGGTAATTATAGTGGTGCTTGCATTTAAATTTGTGGACATGTATGTAAGTGGTGTAAAGTCCAATCAGAAATATCAGAAATATTTGGATTTCGCCCAAATATTGCGCCCATGCCGATCGTCCGAGTCCATTCAAAGCGAAACAGAAATCTCGATTTTCTTAGTAACCACCCAACACGCCCATGATCTCTATAAGTACATCTCCGACGGTCAATAAAGGTCCCACAGGTCCCGGCGCATAAACCCATGAAACGAATGCTCTGTGGACCACGCGTATGCTGGGTACATACCGGAAGCAAGGAAAAAAATTCGGAACCGAAGGCCCTGAGCAAACCACCGAAGGGCCCAGGTTAGTGAGGGTCGCAGGAACGCCAAGTGACTTAGCCCCGAACGTAGACCTTACTTATTCGGATCGCTTGTTTTCCGAGTCTTTTCTTACCTTTTGGTCCATTCAGGTTGTGCTGTCGTTCCAAAGCCTTCCCGCCATCGTCAACGTACGGTGTATTCACCTCTCAGCTCACTGTTTGGGTAAAGGGCCGGACAACACAACCCTCAGCTAATCGCATTTTATTGCGATAGTCTAACCCTGTTCAGCCTGCTCCGCCTGCAAACAAGAAACGGTGTCTAGCAGATATCCAGGTGGTCACGGACAATAGAGGACTAATCGCTCGAGGTTGAAGCATGCTGCTTGCGAACCACTACGCCAAAATTTACTACTCGAGAGAAACTTTTCAACTGTACTCCCAGCCACCTCCTGTTTCATCCATAGACAGCATCATATCGCCTCGGGAACCTTCGAAGCCCATCCAAAGAATTAAATGCCCCGGTTACGCAAATGCTTGGTTCCACAAGCATCCGCTCTCTCGGTGCAGCGAGGCTCTTAATATCATTTCGACGGAGTATGTGCAAGGCCGAGATCGATGCCACACTATACCTTCGGGCGCTGTGAAGGCGATGTGTGGCGCACAGGAAGACCCGGTCACCGAAGCTACACCGAACGTGCCCTCGTTGATTATACACTCCCGCGGGGTTAACCCACAGGATATCCAGCCTCGCATTTTTCTCAGACTTCTAAAGCGTAGCTGGCAGGAAGCCAAGTGCTGCACCTCACCGGAATGTCCATTGCGCCTTGGAAACAGACTGTAGGAACCTACAGATGTTCATGATTGACTTTGAAATGGCAGAATCCCAAGAACCTCTCTCCTGAGCGAGGGAAATATGTGGATAGCATCAAAGCCCATTATTCTCGAATGCAGATTGTTCTTTATACATATGATTAATTAAACAAATGTAACATCCTCCGTCCTCCCTCCATCCGCTAGTCTTAACGCCACAATCTGAGTACTCAAACTCGAATACCCATTCCCTACGAACCCCTCCGCTCTCCTCGCCAACTCAACATCCACAGCAACCCCATAGTCATTCTCTCCCCACGTCCTTACATTTGCTGCATCACTACTCTGAAGCACGCGTTTCATCGGCCCACTGGGCCAGTGATTCCTCTGTGCCCATCCGTCATTTATGAGTGCTTCGCGAAGTTTGTAGAATTGCAAGTAGACATTGGGGTGGTCGATGGCACCATCATGTAGTACGTATAGTGTACGTGCGTCGGGGTGGAGGAGGGCTTGCGTCGTGATGGCTGAGAGGATACGGCGTAGGGAGGGGTAACAGTGCATGAGGACAGATGTGCCGTTCGATGTGTCGAGGGGTGGAGAGAGGATAGAAGATTGGAGGTCGGGAAGCGTTGCCCAGGTCGTGAAACCGATTTGGTTTTCGGCGAGGTAGTTACAGTGGGACTCGAAGTCACCTGTGGGGGTGGAGGAGAATTGTCAGAGGGCATTTCGATGCCATATAAGTGGATAGGACTAACCTCGACGGAGGTGGAGGGCAATGTAAGCGTCCCCTGTTGAGGATGAAGGTGTTGCGCGGAGGTTTAGTTGGGTTTGAGCGCGGTGGATGATATCGAGGATAAACTGCGACCATTCAAAACGGTCTTTCAAGTATTCGCAAAAGGAAGGCCACATAGAATGAAGTCCAGGTGTTGTCAGGAATCTGTATTCGTTATTCGTTAGAAAGTCAGGGTTTGATAAAGGGAAGCGCCCAGGGTTTACGCACGTCCAATTGAATATCCAGTCGTCCACCACGATGCACCGCTCGCCTCTGCTGAGAACCTCAAGTGCATGCTCCCACTGTTTCTCATAACCCACATGTCCGAGGGTGACATGAACAACATCTTCCTCCGGACATATGTTATGGAACACTTCCGAGTTTATGCTGTTCTTCGTCACGCCAGGAAGGAAAGCGCTCAAAGGGACATAGGAATTTTCTCCTCGTGGACGCCAAACGAATGGTTGGTATACATATGTGCGACCGCTCGCAAGTGCAAGATTATGATACAATAGAATATCTTGGACCTAGTCGTATGGCAAGAGCAGATTAGGACTTGCAATAGCACATGCCTATGAGGAGATGTGATTGCTTACTTGGTTATTGAACCCAGCTCCTCTGAGCTGTTTGAACATAACACATCTCCTTCTTCCGCCACTGGCAGTTTTCGCGATCACTTCTGAGTTCCTGGATTCTTGGGTACTCAGTTGATCATAAAGGGCATACGATGGGCGATACTTGAGGTGGCGGTATAGTAAAAACAGAGTCGAGAGTAGAGTCACAAATAGAACATAACGGATCAAGGTTGCTCGGTGGGGGAGCATTTGACACGTTTGGGTAGGATTCACAGGAAGTACGACATGGGCTTGGGTATGTTGTTGGTTAAGGAGGGTATGGATCCTTACCAACACAGCTATCATAGTACTGGCGCCATTTGTGATGACAACATTCGCCATCAGATGGTCAGCGCCTAATGGGCCGGTAGCTGCCGGGTAAACTCTGGCTGTTTGGAGACCGACATAAGATATATATAGCTCAGTCTGGACTCGCAGAAGTTTTTGTTTTCGGAAATGACTGGAGAAGTGATTCTTCCCATATTGAAGCAGACTGCCAAGGTGACATTCTGAAGCTGCTGCGGTGGGATCGCTATTCAATATTCAGTCTATGTATCAGGTTCTGTCACAGAGGCTGTGTGCGCGAAGCGCCCGATCACCTATTTCCAAAAATTTGCCTTACGGCATCTTTTGGCTTCAAGCCTTATCAAGCCTCCGTTTTTCTCCTCTCTCGACAAAGACGCCGCCATGAATCGATTCAGCGACGCATTTGTGTTATATCGCAAACCTGTTACAGAGCATACTGCACTGCCTTCTCTTGTTCTACTTCTCCCCTGATAAGTATCACACCTCCGTGAAGGATTGACATAAACGTTTACATCAGAGAACCAACGTGGTCGGGGTCACCCATCAAATCCCTTCTCTTGGACGATCCGCAGCAGCTGTTGTTCCTGGCGTGGCAGTGATAACGCCCTAGAACTCCACACCTTTTGAATGAAACGAGTCTGTATATATGAAGAAAGGTTCCTGCTTGACAGACCCCAGCTCCCAGAGCTGTGGCACCATCAAGGTCCTACATCCCCCCGTGTAGCCCATAGCCATGTCGCAGGATCCGCGACGACTACCAGCCTTGCTTGGCGGGTACCCACTGAAAAATGATTTGATACCTTCAATAATATGCTCTGCCTTATACGCGGCTCTTCTTCCGCTTTTCTTCTATCGTTTCATTCGCAAGACGTCGAGAACGACCTTATTGTTTACTACGCTAGGACTCATAATCGAGAGGTCAGTCGGACTGGATCCTGGCTGTATGTCGGCAGAATGATATCTTGTGTGTAGATCCATAGTGTTCGGACTCCGCGCGGCTATAGTTAACGGGCCAAGGACTGAAGAAGGCCTGAAGGATATTGAGGGGTTGATGGAGTACATGCAAACGACATTCTTCATGGGCATCGTACCTATCGGTCAGGACCTCGCGATGCTGGTCCGAACGCTACTTGTCAACGCGACATATGGGTCAGAAGCTGCGAAGGAGATTCCTCGGCTACAGGAACATCGAGGATCTGGTATAGAAAGCGCTGAGAAATCCTCGCAGGTGAGCTGGAAGGAGGACAGCATCTCGTTGAAGACGTTCCGTACGAAATCTATGTGGTCGTTTTCGGGGACGACTGTGGTTGCAGATGAGCTAGAGGAGTACCCTGATCAACCACGGTTGCGGTTTTGGATCCGGAGGATGCACGACGGGACGATGTTGGTCTTTCTTGTGGTGTTTATCACTGGCTTGGTTGGAAACTGCCGGTTGATTGTGCAGAGGCATGATCCAGCGAAGCTGAGAGAAAACGAAATTCTGAGGTAAGCAAATTTCCTGTGTTCAGCATTGGAGTTCGAATTGTTGATCTTGTCGGTTTAGACATGTGAGCTCTGCTCTGAGCGTTGCGGTTCTCGTATTCCTGAATGCTGGAGTCATTTTGGCGCGACGGACTATGTCGCGCCTGAACAAGAATGCAATCAAGTTTGTCTTCTTGGTGTCTATTCTTTTGGTAGGTCCACCTTCATACGCAAGTGTTGATATTGGCGTATGGACTAACGTCTCGCATCTAGCTCATTCCAGCTGTCTACCGCTTCGTGATTATGTCACAACGCACAACGGCATATTATTCTTTCGAGCGCTCGGCTCAAAACGACCTTCCCGCCAAGATTATTTTCTATGTCATAGGAGTGCTGCCTGAATGGTTTGCAGTCTTGCTCTGCCTTTCCATCAACATTCGGCAGGTCTTTCAGACAGGCATTGATGGAGACTCGCGGTGGTGGGATGAAACGCCTGCCGAGAAGGAGAAGAGGCTCCTGAAGGAGAAGGAAAAGGAGCTGAAGAAGGGTGATGGATTGATTACTGTGCCGGTTATCTCGAGGTTGAGTAGGGGGAAGTTTGTTTTGCCTCTAATTTCATCATGAAAATGGCCAGCTATAGACACTAAAAGCTTATTTCCGAAAAGTAATCAAGATGTAATATGTAGTCCTATGCAGTCCCTTGTAAATGTTAGTGGTGATCGGCAACTTGAGCGTGGGAACAGTGATCAGACGCGTCGGGAAATTAATAGACGAAGCAATTCTCGGACTCAAACTACAGTCTCGACAATGGCGTTCCGCGCAGCCTCTCTTGCTAAACACGCACGTACTCTCTCAACACGCCTCTCAAGACAGACACAAATCCCTCTCCGCGCCTTCTCCTGCTCCTCCATCCAATCCTCATCCTCGTCCATACCCGTAGCAAAGCCTCCACCATACCCAATAGATACCCTCGTTGCAGATGTTCTAAGCACAAACGACAAACTCGCGGACAACCCCCCTAAAGCTCGGTCAACAGGGCAAGAACCTCCGAAGAAGAACAGTTCTGGTGTGGACCTTCCACCACTCGAGGAGTGGTATAAACACTTCCCCTGGTCTACGGAGACCAAGTCGCGGTCGACGCTTGCAAATCCAGAGACCTGTAAGCGGTTGGCAGAGGCAATTATTCCGGAGGGGTCGAAGGATAAGATCGTGCTGGAAGCTTTTCCCGGTGCGTCAGTCTTATTTTCACGGTTGGTGCCAATTGACCTTCGAATCGTGGCCGTGGTTAGGACCTGGTGTACTTACGCGCGCATTACTGGATTTGCCGAAGGAACGTATCAAGCGTCTCATTATCATGGAAGACCATAAAAACTTCTATCAATTCCTCAGAGTCCGTCCTAGGCCTTCCTTTCTTCTCCCCAACACCAATTTTCGTTTCAGCCCCTCGAACAACTCGACCCCCGAATAACTGTAGTACCTCTTTCCGGGTACCTGTGGGATACATACGAAGAACTATCCGCACTTGGACTCCTCGACGACGTCCAAGTAGCGGACTGGTCGCAAGGTGCCTACATACACCTATTTTCTAAACTTCAAGCTAACGCCCAACGTGCACCAGAACACCCGCAACTTCAATTCATCTCTCATATCCCCAGGCAAGTACACGGGGAACAACTTGTCTCCCAGTTCCTCCGCAGTGTACCCGAACAACAATGGCTATTCAAATACGGCCGCGTACCTCTTAACCTCCTCATGACTGATTCTCTATGGCAGGCATGTTCGTCCTTCAGTCCCCCATGCTCATCCTGACTTCTTTCCAAAATATAGCGTATAATAGCACCTCTGGGCAGCAACACACGCTGTAAACTCGGTGTTGTAGCAGAAGCAACCGCCTCGTTCGACCACATCATCCCACCCGAAACGTTGACACCATACAAAGAGAATTTTTGGCCAACAAATCACAAAAACAGTATTACTCAAGAATTTGTAGCCGTTTCTTTTAAACCCCTACAGAACCAAGTACTTTCCACCTCTTATTCTATGGATGCCCCCAGAAGCTGACGTATCATGACTTTTCCGCGTGTAGATAATCGAAAAGGGCCTTCTAGATGACTGGGATTACTGTCTCCGTCGGATGTTCGTGCAGAGAGCGACGCCGCTTAAGACCGGTCTCCCGTACGTACCCTTCCTTACTCCCCTCACAGCATTTATTCACTTTTCTCCTCCATTATTGCAGACAACTCGCACCAGGTGCAGCGACCCTACTCAAAAAAGTGACTGCGGATTCATTACCTCCCAATGAACGTATTAACCCAAAGACAACCCCACGCAAAATGACTGCGAAGGAATGGAAACTCCTCATTCAGGCATTCGTGGATTGGCCTTTCAAACCCGACGTGTGTTTCTTTTTCTATTGTCGTCTTTGTGGTTCGTCTGTGAACTGATTGTTTGTCAGGACTTGTCAATTAATAATTTCCATGTGTCCAAGACGAGGCAGGATACGAAGAAGATCGTCTGAGAGGGAGTGGAAGGTACATCGGAGGTTCAGATTTGTTACAGCGTGGTCCAATGTGGCACGGATGACGTATAGGACATATTTATGTAGGGTATACTAATGAGATTAATCTTTGACGTCTATGTTGGCAACGGAGGAGCTAAAATATCGGGAGCTCAGGAGCCCAATGTACGGGAACAGGGCTATCCATGGCTACCTCAACCAAGAACTTTGATGAGCTGGTGTCAGTACTTCCAACCGAAGCCGAGGCGAGGGACAGAGGGGGACTATAGCCGCATCTCTCGTTATCATGACTATCTGAACCGGCAGCGCTTGTGTATATGCTCACAAGCACTTTGAGTCGTTATCACTTTCAAATTTTTGTATTAATGGATAGACGCGAACTTAGCAGCCTACGAAAATATTCGCATCGGAGCGAGGAACAGAAGCACCACTCAACTCGTGGATGCAACGAAGAGGTTCAGGCAAGCAATGGGATCTCCCAGAGTAACGGACGACGACAAAGTCGCAAGTAGTTGTGCTAGGCGCAATCCCCACCCGAATTAGCTCTACCAACCCATTCAAAGGCCACTGCGATGACCATTAGTTCGGACAGGAACAAGAATGCTGGGCAGGCAACAGAACGCCATCAGCCCGGCCGGCAGCTGGGGAAACTCAGCGTTGGCAAATGGAAGAAGAGGGCGGCGAAGGGAGGGAGATGGTGCCTCAAACGGCATTTCCATGCCGGACAACGGGGGAGAAGTGAGCACCAGGGGGTGCGCGTCAGGGAGGATAAAGGGCATTGGGGCTCTAATCTCTTAGTCACAGGTTGTGGTGCTCAGCACCATGTATAATGTATACGAGGACAATGATCAAACTAAAAAGCACATTTCGCGTCAAACATAAACGGACCCCTTATGGAGCGAAAACAGAAAACAATAAAAGAATACGAGGTGCACAAACGTTATGCCCACCAGAATTAAGCTAGTGGCTCTGAAGACTTTAAGATGCCATGACGGGCATTCTTTGATTGCGGGAGTCCCCGTGACGATGGAGACTTGCTCCCATACGGACAGAATGACTGAAGCCACCAGTGAACAGATCAAACTGCAGACAGGAACATCAGACTTTGCAAGCACCAAATACGCAGGGGCGTACGTTGTTAACCATATTGTCGGTAACGAGACGAAGACCCAGAACCTCTGGGTAAAGCTTCCAGCCCAGCTATGTCGTGAAGCCTGGACGCCAGTTCAAACATGAAGGTGAAAGTAAGGTGACAGGAAAAGAGGGTTTACCTTGCGCCAGGCTTCGGTTGTAGCTTCTAGCTGGAACGCGTCAAAATGACTTTGATACAGCATCGCAAAAAGGAGACTTGTCAATCCGCTAAGCAGAGCCACAGTTGCAAGAAGCGATGCCCAGGAGCATTTGGAGGTCACGTAGAATGAGAGCATCGGAAAGATGACCCTGTAGATGGCTTGAGATTCAAGCCGAGGAAACAGACAGGGAAAACTTGGGCATACGGTAGCGTGCCAGCAGACATTGCATAATGCGCCTCCCAATGTAACTTGAGACGACTCATGATCCTATGCCACCGTTGTTCGCGTGGAGCCCCAGCTGCCCTGTCTTCTACTTCGGCTATCTCACCCAAGGATTCTCCCTGTGGTTGTACGCGATAGCGGCAATAGTACCAATAGGGAATACCGAGGGACATAATCATAGTCGACATTGTTACGAACAGAATAGTCAATTTGACGACTATACACCTGGTGGAGTCCGCAATAAGTATCTTTATGATGTATGCATATTACCGTATGCCCAAGCACTCACGCGGAGCTCTTGAGAAACTGTTTAATGACGGTTGGTGCTTTCTGGCCATTTGGGGGAAGATCAGGAGGAAGACGGGATAAAATATCCTCAGTCCCTGTGTCAGGGTGGCACCGTACTTGAGCTGGAGGATTGGCGTCACTGGGAAGTGCATAGGTGTGTTGAGGAGGAACCAAGTCCGAAACTGCTTCAGGTGGAATGTTAGGCTTGGCATTGCTCCTCAAGCTTCTGCGGGTATGTTCTAAGAATAGAATTGACGTTAGACGTTAGTGTTTGTTAATTTTGAATTTGGGACCATGCTACATACCAAGTCGCTTTGGTTGTTTCATGTACACCAAAAATATCTTTACTGCCAGCTGTTGCACCTAGTGTAGCTGAGAAGGAGGAGGGGAAAGTATAAGCACTAGGAAGTGTGGTGTCGGTGCCTGCTACGGTAACGGTTGCATTGGCTCACCTATGGTATTGTGGTGTTGTATGGCCATTTGTAGGATCTACGCGGCCGTATAAAAGGGTTTTCCAAGCTATGCATGCTAGATTGGGGTCAATGAGAACTTGAAGAGAAGTAGCTGTGATGTTATATTTGGAATCCGGGCAGTCATCACAGCGGAACATGACAGGCGCCGCCAATGCAGTGTAGTAATGCATTGCACGACTTACTTTGTTTTTCCCTCGTTGGCCTCACGTAGCGTAAAGAATAGGTTCCTTAAATTCGAGAAACTAAGGATGCAAACATACATAAACCATTTCTATACTGAGAGCATCATTATTTGTTTTTCTTACCTTCGAGACCATGTCGGAACGGCCCTGAGCACCTATTTCCTCTGTCTTTGCTTATTCCTTTGTTGCGTAGCTGCCCAGCGCCAGGTTGCATGCTTCGGAACTTCCTCTCTACAAGGCGTGATTAGCAACATAGCCCAGGATGGAAGCCACTATTTTCATTGTACTGTGATAGCGTCTTACCCGAGGCCTTCCGGATCTCACCAAGAATGATACCTTGAGAATGCACTAAAATTCGTTGAGTGGGTTTAAATTTCAAGCACAAGGGGGGCCGGGCTTGCTTTTCTGGCACTCACTTTGAGCTAACATTGATGTAACCCTCGACGCGGCTCATTTTGAATCGTGGACAGATACTAGAGCATATTCGCAGTCGCCGAAAAGTCCAGCTCCCGCCAAAAAAGACGTAGGCCTGGAGGACTGCGCTACCAATGAAAACAAGAGAACACCAAAAGTGAATGATGTGAAGACCCTGTGACGACTGTTACCAGTAACGTAAACCCATTCTGATTAAATGAGATTAACGGGAACACAACAGTTCAGAGTCTCCGACGTGTAGATTGCTGAGGTGAGTAGGAGCGTGCTGACGTGGCTATACTACTAGAAACCGATTATCCGGAATAGTGAATAAAGGAAGGAAAATCATGATGAAATGTAAACATTGACTGTATGCGTTAACCTCACTTGATGATACATAGCTGTATATTTATCTGTAGAGGTCGCGGGACGCATTATTACAGTCCAATCAGTGCGGCACAAGAGACGAAAAGAGAAGAGGACGTATACCTCAGTTGATGACACAACAGGAGAAGAAGAAAGGAAATACAATATATACTACAACCGAGAACGGAAGTGAATTGATCACGAGACAATGTTGAATAACGTATTCCAAGTTTCCGACACAAATGCGGTATGTAACCGCCTCATTTCATTTTCGTTTGGAAGCCGTCGATATGACTCTAGCGATACTTAGACTTGGGTGAAGGAAAAACCGTGCCTATGCATACGATTTTAGCCCTCCAATAGTTGGTATTCCCGCCATCAGTATGATCATGATCCACTGCGACGGTGTGTAAGATCCCCCCTTCAACAGAAGTTCATCCTGTTCATCTCAGTGCAATAAACATGTGACTGTATGTTACCAGTCTTATCGTACATCTGCTTACTGTCGGGCCATTTGCATCCGAAGAGTGGCTGTTCGTCATGCTGGATGATTCAGGCTCATTCGAGGAAAGGTCTCTCATAGCTGGGGAGCTGTGGGGTTCGAAGAAAACGATCATCACAGAGCGCATGTTTGGCCACAGTGAAGCGGCTCGCAAATTTTCCCTGGAAACCTCTAGATTTCGGAGCAGATACCTCTGAGCCGTGGGGCGGAAGAATGGAGGGGTGTATTGCTGACTGGACAACGAGATTTATCCGCTTGAAACCTGCTGTCAGAGGTAGCCTAGCAGCTCTACAGAGGATTGATTTGTGGGAAATGATAAGTTTGAGAGAGATTGGGATCGACGGATATTGGGGTCGCTATCGAGGGAGCGTGGCCGAGCTGGCAGTCGGCCATAGTGAAACACGACAAGTGCGCGGAGTACTTTTAAACGCTGCCAATATGTAGTCACACATTGTACGACTTGCTTCGTTTTCCCTTCGACGGCCTCATGTAATTTAGAGTATAATTCCTTTGAATACGAGAAATTAGGGACGCACACACGTACGCATGAGCTATTCCTATACGGATAGCATCACTAATTGTTTCTTTGATCCTTGAAAACATCTCGAAGCGACACTGACCCCTTGCTTCTTATTTTTTATTTATTTATTTATTTATTTATTTGGAAAGGGGGGGTGCTTAGGTATCTGCCAAGACTCAAGCGCCTGCTTCTGCAATTCTGAACCAGTCTGAACCCCTCCCTACAAGGCATGGCCAACTATATCTGACTTGGGGGCCAGAACCAAGGATGCTGTGATGGTGCCTTGATGTTGGAGGCTTTTGGCTCGCACCGCTCGCGAACGGGCCAAGATTCCTCGATTGCGCCCGATACTCGAGCAGATAGAAGACCAGATTCGCTTTCGCAACACTTACTTGGATCGACCACCTCCAGATAGCAGTCAGCAAACCTTTGTTGCGAATCACAGGTAAGTATTTAAGGCGAACTCGGGAACTTGAGCCTCAAATGACGCATATAGAAGCCTCTATACTCACAGGCCACACACTCTGGTCACATAATGCAGTAGTCTCCCGCAGTCAGACTCACGGGGTGTCTTTCCCGACCTCGGTATCGCAGTGACCACAATACATGCTCATGTCCTGTAGACTTACCACATCAATCGAACTTTTCCACGCACCACCTCAAAACTGTTTATGTATGCGTAGCTTCCACCCTGGCGAGGGGTGTAGTTACCAAGTATACGGCCCACCGCATCTTAGCAATTAGCTTGCTTGTAGCGGTATAGAAATACAGAATACAACACCTCTGGTCGCTTTCAAAATAGCCAGTAGGCTGTGTCTTTTGCTATGCGTGGAACATCGCTGTTACTACGAAGAAGCCCCCCGTACTTATCTTGCTTTCGGTGTTGACTAACCGCCTTATCATTGACAGACAGGAGTTCCGATGTGTCCTGATGTGCCCCAATTCGGATGATCACATCAGTCTGCTCTGCCATGTTTTTCGACATTGGCGTTCACCGGAAGAGTTCGAGGCGGCTACCCAGCACCCCAAATGGTAGCCCAACACCCGTTATAGCAGGTGATGAGACAAGCGCCCTTCATACTTTCTTGCGGTACCCAATGATAACCAGTGTCTCGGATTCTTCCGATGAA
Organism: Podaxis pistillaris; assembly: GCA_018524465.1. NCBI lineage: Eukaryota > Fungi > Basidiomycota > Agaricomycetes > Agaricales > Agaricaceae > Podaxis > Podaxis pistillaris. The sequence goes on along the minus strand of JAEUWN010000704.1, from coordinate 668,590 downwards.
CATCCCTCGGAATAAGTCAACCCTAGGCCTCGTCATTTGCACCTCGTCTCGTTACATTCTCCGCTGTATTACTGTCGCCCTTTCGGTGACCTGGGTTCGAAGTTGGAAATACGTAGTGCGTTGCACACGAACCATTCGATTCGAAGTTTTGCTGGCAGTATTCGGACTAATGCTTCCATTCACATCAAACGTGTCCATGGCAGTAAAATCTATCACGAAAGATCCACAATTAATCGACGTTTGGCAACAAATAGAGTCCCGACTCGAAAAATACGGAATAGAACACATATTACATCGCCCCAGCTATACCATCTGAGTCTCCTCATCCGCCTGCGTCTCCTCCAACCCCCGACTATCCAGCAACGTCATCTGACTATCACTCGCTTCTATATCCTCCATATCCTGATAACTACTCAGCAACTCCTGCGTCTCCTCACCCACGCCATCACCATCCTCGCCATCGTCTGCCCGACTTTCCTTGGTATTGTCGGGTTTCTTGGGAGCTTGTGAAGTCTGGAATGCCCTAGGCATCATACCGAACAATGTTGTCTGCCTTGCACCGCTAGCGTCCTTTTCCTTGTCTTTGGAGGATTTGAATCCAGATTTCTTCCCTTTCTTCCCAGCAGTCGATGATTCTGCAGCTTCGACTTTTTCAAAGAAGCTATCGCTTTTCTGAATTGATCCTCGAGCGCCAATTCCTCCATTTGTCGTACGTGTCGCGCCGGAAAGTTTAGAACGCGATGCAAACGGGTTTCGGGAACCAGTTGAGTCAGAGTTGTGTTTTCTTGCAAACGGATTTGTCTCTGTGCCGGAAAAATCAAATATGAGCACAAGGCGACAAACAAGTAGGAAAGACGTACTCTGTTTTGGTGGGGGAGGCATAGCAGATATATCCGAAGACTGGCTGACGCCCGCATCATCCATTTCGTTCCTCTTCCTCTTATGCGTCGTTGCATTCGCCGGTGAATTCGCAGATGTTCCAGGGTCCGAATCCCAAGGCGCAGGGCTCGGGCTTCTCGTCGTCGTGCTCTGGGATTCCTCCTGGTGTGCAGTAACAGACGCAAGAGGTTGTGGCACAGTGGAACTAAACCTCGTCCGTTCCACAATCGGCATCTTGACACGCGACATCCCAGGCCTCTCAATCGCCGGCGGCGGTCTCGTATCTCCCAACGGGTCATATCTCCCGTTGACCCCGCTCACCCCATTCGCATGTGAGGGCACTGCGATCTCTCTTGGCACGTTCGTCGTCTTCAACCATCTCCGTCTCTTCTGTCTTAGCACCTCCAATCGATCCTCCGCCTCCTCTCTCTCAGCCTTCAACACCTCTAGTTTCTCTTTCAAGCCCACAAGATGATAGAACCCAGCGATCTTGATCGCTGCATCAAATGAAGGGAGGTGATGTAGGAGCTTCGTGAGTTCAATCGCGCGCGCTGCATTATCGGATTTACATGCTGCTTGGATGAGGAGGATGAGCTCCTTGTCGATACTTCGTTCGCGAGTTGTTATGTCCCCAGTCGTTAGTTCTTCAGAAAGGGAATCAAGGGATGTTTGGACGTAGAGAAGCTGACGTTCAACACTAGTGGTGTAATTCACTATTAGCCATTTCAGTTTGGGGAAGAGAGGAATTCGGACGCACGCTTCTTCCTTAGGATCATCCCGCCTGAATGGAAAAGCAATTGGCAGTTCTTGAATCAGAGGTCTGGGGAACCCGGGATATTCTTGTCTTCCCTAGTACAGCTGTTACCAATCAATAATCCGAGGACATTTGCCAAGGCCCACAAACCTTGAGAATCAAACAATGGAACGTATCCTCACTGATTCCAACAGGCCAATACGACTCATCCTTGCCCTGCTTCCGTTCTAACAAGTTGGTATCAAGAATCCGTGCCCATGAAGCATGATGGGGTATCCTGAACTTGGTCAGGATGTGTACACACCCTGTAGTGTCATACGTCGCAGGTGCCTAAAACACGAAGTAAGGAAGATCATCTCAGTTGTGAAAGATGAAAAAAGGGGTAGATGTACCAACTTACACCTTGATCTGTTAACCCAATCCATTTCAACGTGTGTCCCTTGGGCAGTGGCAAGATATCCCTTTGCCGTACACTGAAATCATCAAAATTGATGATGCAATATGACAAGTTCTGAGACCCTTGATAAAACCAACATCAAAACAAGAAGAAATCAGCATCCGAACAAAATAACACAGCACAGCCATAAAGAAGTAGCATTGGTAACAATCCGGCCGGCAACCACCACGGCACGCGTCATCAAAATCAAATCAGGATAATAATAGTATCAACCACACTCACCATCAATCGTTGTCGATCCCGCTCTGTACACTACGAACACCCACTCAGGTCCAGCAACCATCGACACAAAATCACCACCAAGACCCATAATCCTTCTTTCCCTTCCCGTCCCACTCAAGAATGTCAAATCACCTTCACTGGTAGCGATCACAACGTCTCCATAACCCTGCAAATCACTATCGGTCGTTTCACGAAGGCTTGACGATGGAGGAAGCCCGCCGGCCGAAACACCCAATATCCGGGAGTCTTTGCGTTTGAGCTGATATGTCCATTCCTTTTGAGATGTCCATGTGCCGTAGGGTTTGAAGAGGACTTGAGCTGGGTGATCACCCTCGGGGGGACACGCAAACACGGCACCTCGTTCGCCTTGTTGATAATGATAGTGTGAAGTTGGTGCGGTGAATACCACTATGGCAAAGTGAGGCCGTTGTGTGGATTACTCACCGAGATAACCGAGATCATGTTTGAAATTATCTGTGAAGTGGTAGCTTTTTCGGGTTGAACGATCAAAGAAGTCGACGTTGACGATATGGTGTGTGTCCTGATCTGTGACTTCAATCACACCAATGAGGTTGTATGCTGTGTTGAAGTGTCAGGAAAAGAGGGGAGGGTAAATAAGACATCAACCCAGTTGCATAACGGGAACGGCATACCCAAGAAACACTTCTTGTTATCCATAGGCGTTGATCCAGGCTGAAAAGCTGGCTGCGCCTTCGTGATGCTAACTGTGAAGTTCCCATGTTTCAGCCACTTGTTCCATAATCAGGGAGGGAAAAAAAAGGGAACGTCAAACCGTCGACACATACCCATCTCTTTGATGTACCCATTACTGGGCTTATCGCCCGCAGCCGGCTCGTCCTGCATCCCACCTCCGAGGTCATCAACTATCCAATTATCGTAGTCGTCCTCGGCATCTACACCGGTCTCATGGTTTTCGTCTCCTAGTTCTGTGGTAGTTGGTTCCTCAGCATCGCCTGTCTCCTCGCCGAAAAGGTCCAGTCCTGTTTTTGGTTTCACGGGGATGGTGGTGGAGTTATTTGTCACGCTGGAGGTTTTGACAGGATCTGGCTGAGCGTTGGATATTGGTTTACGCCATTGGAAGAATTCGCCATTGTTGTCTGTCCATGCCAGATGATTCTTCTTGGGACACCATGCTAGAGATGTGATAACGGCGCCGCCTTGATTGGCCGTATGCCTAAGAGGAGATTATGAGTCAAACAGCCATGAATAGGACAGATAACGAGTACTTGGTGACGATACGGCGGGTTTGTGTCGACCAGATATAGACACTCGAGTGACACGCTGCAGCAAGATAAACGCCGTTGGGTGAGATAGCAAGTGCAGTTACTGCGCCTGTGACATCCTTGTCTACAAATGTCGAACTCTTGGTCCAATCAGATTTAGTTATTGTGACGATTTCTACGGAGTGGGTGTATCAGATCTTCAAAATCTGTGACGCTGGTTTGAGGATTACCATGTGTTCGGGAAACGGCGTAAAAATGTTGACCAGACGGATGCCAAACCACAGAACAATCGTGGAGCAGGAATTCATTCGATCTAAGGAAGCATGAGATCGTGACAGTTCCTTGAGCACAGCAACCTACTCTTGATCCACAACCGCGGGGATGATTCCGTCAATTACTTTCTCGAGTCTAGATTGCTCAGCTGTCATATTCCAGACCAGGATTTTTCCATCAGAGCCACAAGACGTCTATCAGCTTGTTTAGCATCGAAGCTTGCTCGGAGCTCCTGAGAACACACCAAATAAGTGCTCGTAGGATCCCATGATACTCGTCGAACTCCCTTAGTGTGACCCTCGAGCTTCTGAACAACCGAGTTATCCTCTGCGTCAATAACTTTGATGAACATCTCACTGCAATTGGGCGATTAGGGCGCATGAGTTAACAGTAACAAGAAAAGACTTGCTCGGAAGCAACGGCTATCTTTTTCCCTTTGGGATCGATGGCAACGGAACGTATACGGATACCATTCGCATTTGTTACAAAGCCGTGCAGTTGACTTTCGTGTTTCACGTATCTCCTGACCAAATCGTCGCTCGCGGATAACCAAAAATCATGCTGAAGCGGGGGTAAGGTTGGTGCAGCGATAATGGAAGACCCTAGAGACGCACAGATGCTGCGAGGGAAGTAATTTCGTGTTCTGCATCTGTTGCAGATTCAGGCTCATTCATAGCGTCGTTGTCGAGGGACCATATTCGGACAAGATAATCGGTGCCTCCAGTGTAAACATAGCTGTTAATGTTGTTAAACCTGTTGCGACGTGAGAAGGGGGGGAGAACTTACGAGCCATCTGGAGAGAAAGTGAGGCAGGTGTATCCATCTGGATGTGCTGGGTTGGAGACGACGTTGGCAGTGGACATGAAGAGCGAGGACGCGATAGACGCGTAGAAGAGCAGAGAGCGCGTGACGTAGCGCGACTGTGACACGGCATAAGAGGGAGATAAAAATAGGTTGATGCTATCTTGCTTTCCCCGGCCGTGTGATGGCTGGTCAGGCAAGGGCTACTTATATGTCTCCAATCCATCCATCTCCCCATTCTCGCCCCTCTCCCATGTCATGAACGTCTCTCTCCCCTTTCCTCTCCTCCCCCTCCTCTGTGCATCCTTCCTCGCCTCAACTTTCATCCTAGCAATAGCCGCATTCATCATCGGCGTCTCCCCCGCACTCTGGATCATCCCAGCAACATTCATCATCACCTTTGCCCTTCACACCATTTTCATCCTCCTCTCCAACAGCGAAGACAACACCACTGGCTCCCTCCGCGTATTCTCAAAAACAATCGTCGCTGGTTTCTTCTTTGCCGCCGCATTATGGGGAGGAGTGACGGCCGTACTGGTTGTGTATACAGTCAGGCTACTTACGGGGCACATCCCGTCGGCACCTAACGGCCGCGGATGGGCGATGATCACTGCAGGTGCTGTTTCACTGGTTGAGACTGCCCTGATGACTGCAATTGCCGTGTACACGCACAAAGTAAGACAACGGCTCCGTTACCGTGAAAAGTGGAGATGGAGACCTGGTGCGACATCACAATGGAGGTACGTTATCCGTGATTAATATCCTACCTCCTTCATTTCGTTCTGATGAACCATCGTATGTACAGTATCGCCCAGTAAGCTCCGCGACGATCACCCGCCTTGGAGACATTGAGCTCCCAGAATTATTATATGGTATACCCGCATTGTTCGATATCCTTATTAATTTATTGTCCCGTGACGAGCGATTATTGTACGATGACAGTAACGGCTAGCTATCCCAACGACTCCCATAAAGACTATTGTATTACTGCATTCAATTTATCTGTCCCTTCATATCATATTACCAAGAAGACCACAATCTATAGAAGCATTCGCATCTATGCAACCAACTCCCTACACCTGACTACCATTCCTGTCCACCTGTGCCTCGTCGCCGGAAACTGTCTCCACCTGTACCTCGTCGCCAGAAGTTGTCTCGACCTTAACATCCGTATCCTGAGACTGCTCCATCTTCTCCAGCTTCTTTGCACCATCCTTCTCCCGTGTCAACGTCGTATCTTCGCTAGCAACAGGGGCCCCAGAACTAAACGCCTCACTCAACGAACTAACCGTCGTCACCGCCATATCCAGAATCGCTTCCACACGCTTCTTGAGCGCTTCATTCGAACTCGTCACCGTCTATCAAGACCATGATGTCCCACATCAATAACCACAAATCAACCGACGCCCATAGCCAACCAGCCGGTCAACCAACCAAACGAAGACATAAAAAAACAAATCAGATCAATCTCATCCATCAGTCAAACCATCACAAAAAAAGGGGGGCACAAACGAGAACAAAAAAAGAACCCTTATCCACTCACCAATGAGATCAAATCAATCCTCGCATCTGCTTCATCAAGCCTAACCAACAACGAGGGTTCTTCGCTCCTCTCCCCTTGTTCCCTTTCCTCACCTTCACCCTCGGCTTCTTCATCCGGCTGATGGAACTCAACTTCCCCAAAATGGGCTTCGAGGAACATGGCTAGTCGTTGAACACGTGTCATCGACGAGAGCTCCCCCTCCGTATTCGCGTGTGGGTGTTTATGTTTTTGCAGGTGTCCATGTCCATGCAAGTGTTTGTGTGCCGTCACTGGAGTTACACAGTTACAAAATAGCACGAAAAGGAGAGGCGTTGGTGAATAGATCGGATGGGTGCAAAGAATAGAATGGACGGATGGCAGAAGCCAGATTGACAGTTGGCACATTTCGTGGATCAGCACTACATCTCAAAATATAACAGCAAAGAACACACGTTTAACTGAAGCCGGGCTCTTATCAATCCCTGTGATCAGCGCTAGCGTTGAGTCTGCAATCATATCGTTACTCGAGCTTGACTCCCACTCTAACGTCAACTCATGCTCCTGCGTGTACTTCACATCCACAACACCCATGATCTATGAACAGCAAATTAAATCAAGTATCAATCAAACAAGAGAATAACGTACCCGCATAGTAGGCACCCCATCTTTATCCAACCCCTCATCCACCTTCCCAAACATCCCCTCCAAATGCCACCGCACAAGGTCCCACCCAACACCCAACACAATCTTCTGCCTCTGCGTCAACGTGCACGTCGTCAACCCCGCAAAGTCCCTCAAATCCCGCGGATCGAGAAGCGTATACGAATAATCCTTCGCAACCAGCAATCCAGATATGACATCGTTCGTTTGCGGTGGTTTGTCGGCTAATGTCCCAATAGCCTAAACAAACGTGTGAATGAATCCAAGAATCCGTGTTGGGCGGAGGATATGAGGTGAGATGTATACCAATCAACAATGTGGAATTAGCTTTTGGGGTGACAGGTGGACGAACCTTAGCTACACGTTCTCCCCTAAAGGACAAATTCAGCGTCTCCAAGTTTCTAGGCGTATGGATTTTGACGTCCTCGTCTTTCTCCTTGAATCTCGATTGCATAGCGAGTCTTAGACGACCCATGCCCGTCGACTCACCGTGGACCAACACCTATTTTGCAAGACATGATAGTGCTATTAATCGAACTGGAACTTTTGTACGAGCGAGTTATCACGGGACGTACCACATGTTGGGCCTTGACTTGTTCAATAAACTCCGAATTTTGTGCATAATCCACATGCGCGCTGAATGAGATTTCATCCACTGATATACGCCTCGGTATCGTTGTTCCCTTGAGCGAGGTGAATTCTTCTGGTTCGGTCATGATGTCCTAAAGCCGCAAAGTAATGCATAAGCTCCCATTCACACTTAGATGAGATGATGGTGATAGTGATGTGCAGGGATTCGCGTTGAACAGGGACAGGAAGAGGGAAAAGGAGAAAACACGTCCATTGCAGTACACGGTATATACACAGGGGAGAAAAATAGAGAAGACACCCTGACAGACCACCAAACTCACCCTAGCTAGAGTTCCTTCAATAGAATAACCTGTGATAATGAGACCGTTGCGCGCGTCTGGAGCCCAAAGTTCGAAGAGCTCGCGACTTGGCCCGACTTGCATGAAACCGGGACTGGCGAGGACGACACACGGAGGTCCATCTGCAATTTTCTTTTCCCATCCCCTGGTTTGTGGGACGTTGGATATATGCCTACGGCAAATCTGAGCGCAGGCAGAGGCACAAAAAATTCAGGAAACGCACTTGAATACAAACGGATTATCCCTTCTAGCGAATCTCGACCGAATATTCGCATTCATGGTATGGATATATGTCTGATAAACGGCCATACACCTCCTCGCCAATCCCGACGCATAATAGATCGGCACATTATGCAAATCCGGATGTTTCTTCCAGTACTCATCCAATATCAACAACAGCTCTTGCGCTCTCCCAAGTGCAAACGTCGGTAACAGGACGTGCCCGCCTCGTCGGATAATTGAATGCACCAAAGTCGTGAACCGCAACTCTTTCTCTTCCCGACTCTCGCCAGTATGCACGCCGTAGGTGCTTTCTACGATGAGGACGTCGGGGCGGATGGGCGGAAGTTCAGCTTTGACGAGGTGTCGATCTTCCTCGCGCGAGTAGTCGCCGGTGTAAAGAATTTTGAGACCAGCGATGTCGATAAGAAACATGCATGCGCCAAGGACATGTCCAGCGTGGTATGGGATGAAGGATACACCAGGGCAGACTGTAATTAGTTGGTGGGCGGAGACAGGAATGATGGAGGCGAGGGACATCTGCATGTCAAGAGGTGAAAATAGCGCGTCGGAGGACGACGAACTGCAATCGTCAAGTGAGCGTCAATTCAATTGATAGGCATGAAGAACCTACCTTGTTCGTACGAAGTCTTGCATCATAAACTTGTGCAGCGCTTTCGTGGGATGGGTCATATACACCTTCCCCTTCCCGTCCTTGAAATTCGTCTAAAAGTCTTCATCAATACATACAATGACCCAAAGCAAAGAAGCCACGCACTTTTTCGGTAATGTACGTCAAAGCTGCAGCATGATCCAAGTGGAAACTAACGGCACAACATCAATGACCTCTTTGATATCTCCCTTACAAGTCAGACTCACTGGGTAATGAGAATAGCATCCACACTACTCCAATCCAAATCATCAATAAAAGGCAACGACGCCATGCCACTATACGCCGGATGCACCCCCGTATCGCAAACAATTGTCTTGCCACGGTACTGTAACACACAACACGACCTCCCGACCTCTTGCCCCGCGCCGAGCATCGTCACGCTCAATGTTGCCGAATCAGCCATTTTTCGTGGGATACGGGGGATAGAACAGCTCTTTTTTTGCGATTAGAAATTACTTATGTTTTTGGCTCTATTTTGTGTGTTTGTGTGGTCCGTGTAGATCAATGGTCAATAAGTATAGTTGGTAGTGAAGAAGAAAAGAAAGCACGGAAGCGATTGTCGAGTCTATGACCGCAAGGCGCGTATGTAAGCTGAATTATTCCCACCCTGACTGACTAGTGTGGCGTCCTATCAAACTTCCAAAAACTCACAAGACATCCCGTCCAAGTCGTATCCAGCACTCCCCTAGAAACGCCTCCCGCCACTATGGCCAACAAAAGAATTAAATCCCAACCACCTTCCAACAAAAAACAAACCTCCGCTAAGCAAGCGTTCAAAAAGAAGCAAAAATCGGCGACAAAATTCAGAAACGACCAACTGCGCGAGAGTCTGGATCGCCAGGCTCACTCCGTCTATATGGCGAGTCTGCTTCCGGGGAAGTCATGGACTTTGTATTAACTGAGCTCACCCGCAGGTCCAGCAGCCGAAGACTGTACCTTCGAGCATCGCCAAGCCACAAGAGGATTCGGTCAATGATTTGTTGAACTCGCTCATCAATCTTTCAAGTACTGGACCCAAATGAAGAACATTTAGAATCCAGGCACTCAAACGCGAATAGGATATTGACCACCCTCGAACCGCGTTCAGCTTCACGACATCAAGTGTGTTAATCTGACTCCAGATTGAGGGACCCTTCGATTTCGATACAAGAGTCCCTGCATCGTGGTTGCCATCGCATTCAGTATGGGTACACTCTACCAATTGAACCCTCAGTACGCGGTCATTAGAGATTGTAAAGGGCCATGTCATTTCATAAAATCATCTACAACTACTACTATGTATTTACAGAATGTAGCTAAGTCATCCTACCTAGTCCGGCTACCGTTACAACATTCAACGAAAAAGACTATACTCCGATCCAGCATATCATAGTAAAGGCGCGCTAGAGCATAATAAGAACACAGAAGCATAATGAAAAAAGAGCAATAACAGTCGACCAGGGGTCGAAGCCAGTAGAATGTTTACGCTATGGGGAGAAAAAAAACCAGAATGTCCAAGCACAGAACGGATATCAAGAGGAACGACAGGATATAACGATCAAGCAGTTATCTCCTCCCATTGAGGCCTCGGTCCACCAATCGACAACTTCCCCAAATGCTTGCGCTGGCGCAGGTTCTTGACCTCCGTATTAATGAGGTCTCTCAGCCTTTCGAGGTCAAGGCTGCGCTCCGCACGGGAGCCCATGAGCAAATTGCGCCAAATACCAGCAGCGGCGACCGAGTTGTCAATCCCAAGTTGCATAGGCCTGTGTAGGCGGATCATCTTTTGTACTAGTGACTCCGGACTAGGGTAGGGCGCATTGGGCCATGCGATGCGAATGGCGAACCACCAACCGAGGGGCTATTCGACAAGGGGTAAGTGTTCAAGGTATGTGGGATATGGAGAAATGCACATACACGGCCATCTGGGAGAGTGCGCTCTTGATAAGTATCATAAGTGGCGAGCTTCCCTTCGGGCAGCGAGAACCTTTATAACCGACAACTTCAGCACCTGTTACGCGTTGACCACTGAAACCAAGGACTTACCGATGAACAACCCAATGATTAGGATCTGAACGATGCTTCGCGAGCACAATAATCAACCTCGGCATCCCCTCCAACCCAAACGGAGTCCACAAATCCTTCAACATCCCACAAGCATCTCCATGTCTCCCATTAAACACCGCATTGCTAATCACGTCGGCAACATTCGGCGGTACAAACAACCGGTCCACAACACCCGATGGGCCCTCTGTCAACCTGGCCCTCACGTACCGCTTATACGTCTGTGTTGCCCAAATGCTCAGCGCAACCTCGTTCACTTGATTCCCGCGCGTCGTACTATTGAGCGCGTTATCAAACTCGCTCATGGGCCAGATGATCGCCCAGGTTAGAAGACGTTGATGAATCTTCTGCCATGGAGGGAGTTGTTGGTCACTGAGGTCACCGCGGTGTTGTTGCTGAGCAACGTCGAAATCGTCATGAGTTTCTTCATGTCCTACATCGGGCAAGGGAGGAAGAGGTGGAGATGGAGAACGATCGTGATCAGGGTACCCGTCACCGTTCGTATCCGGAATGGTAGGCAGGCCGGAAGGGGGTGGTCCGCCTTCATCATCAAACTGAGATTCTCCACCTTCTTCATCATCGCCACGAGTCACCTCCCACGTGTGATGAGACCGACCAGATTGACTTGCCGGCTTCTGACGCAACTTGTAGAGCTCTTCCTCGAGAACGAAGGAACCAGGCGAGTCGTCACGACCAAGATCTCCCAGGCCGTAACCCTGGAGCTGTGATGTCGCACCCGTCCCAGGAGGCCTCTGAGTTTCCGTGGCATTGTCGTCCAAGATCTCCCCTTCGTGGTGTTGATACATAGAATCTGCCATGGTGCCAGTGGGTTGGGTTTGAATGTTGACGGTCTGTGTCATAGGTGTGCGGGTGTATTCATCACCTTCATAGGCAAACCGAGAACCTTGATACGAGTGATCTTGTGGTTTGAGGTTCTCGCCAATACTCTCAAGGCGCTGCTGCATGAGGACGATCTCGCGTTTCAGATCGACTGCCCATTTTGGTGGTTCCTAAGGAAGGCCAAAGAATTTAGACTAATCCGGCTATCCAAGATATTGTGTACTCACATCGGTATTCAATTGTGAATTCAGAAGATGAAGGTTGGGTTCGTGATCGTGGTGGGACTTCCTGTATTGCTTGATCGACTATAGGAACGCACATCAGATCGTGGGTTCTTTCATTACGGGCAACGAAACAAACGTACTTCCGCATCATACTTCATGCCAAGCCTCTTGACCCGTTGACGAATCGCTTTCCTCAATGCTTTCCTGACAAGCTCGTGTAGACCCTCGTCGGCCTCTTGGTGAAGTAAGACACAAAGCTCAGTGTCGTGGTAATGATTGGTGACATCAGGCGACAATGGCTGCTCTCCATAATACGAGGTACGTGGTGTCAGTCCTCCAAGAGCATCCGCAACAATCTGTGCCTCCTCGGGATCCAAGCCATCTGGAGATGGCGTACGCTCCCGTTCCTTGCCCTTGTCGTGGTGAGAGCTGACCACGGAAGGTTGTTTCGGAGTGACTTGTGAAGGCCCTTTCGATGGTGCCTTCGATGGTGCCTTGGACGGTGCTTTGGAGGGGGTTTGAGATGGGGCTTGGGAGGGTGCCTTCCCGTTTGTTTGCGAAGGAGCTTTGCCGATCTGGGATGGTACCACGGATGGCGGTCTCGAATGTACAGAAGGGGCTTTCTCATCTTCCTCAGGAATGATCATAGACCGATTCCGAATAGCGGCATGCATCAAGTCCGCATTTGTTGGCCCATGTCGGTAGGGGGAGAAGGGGCGATTACCAGGGAATGCAGATCCAGCAATTGGGGAACGAGCTATCATAGAGAAGTCAACATGGGTGGAGAGCGCTGGTCAAACTGTGACAAAGACGTACGGATACCATTGGAAGCTGGCTTGGGAGGCTTGAAGTTTGATGGCGAATCTGAAGGAGAGATTGAAGGTGCCTTGGAGAATCCACGTGACCTCGGCGACCCAATATCAAAGTTGCTTTCTCCGTCGCCGTATCGACTCTCTGGAAGAGGGGGATATACTGTTCCTTTCTCCGTTGCACGAGTCTTGGCAGTTGCTTTGGATTTCACAGACATCGGAGACATTGGTCTCTCTTCATCTAGGCCCCTGCTGTTTGTTCTTGTAGTGGATTTTGGAGACTGATGTTATCGCGACATTGAGTATGTCAAATGAAGGATATGACGAGCAACGTACCATCGGACGTTCAGAGGGCTTGGCAGACATGGTGGTTCCAGCTTGCGAACGGGCTTTGGTGCCTTGAGCGTCGATTCTCAAGGAAGGCGCGCGAGGAGAGGTTGCAAATTCGGAAGGAGGAAGGGGTATCTTGGCAGCATTGTTCGCAGTTGCATTGCCTGGGGTATTCATGATATTGGTCCAGTTGGGCTGTGAAATCATGAGCGAAGAGAGAGAAGTTACAAGGGTAAGGGCTCACGGTCCAAGAATTTTGGCCATAGGGATTACTGAAAGCTGGAGGATCGTCTGCAGGGAGTGGTCCGAAGTTACCAAAAGAGGGGCCAGAGTCATACGATTCATATTTGGGACCCGGAGGGTCATGAGGGCCAGGTTCCCTCTATGGAGGGTCAGTCGGGCCGGAAAACAAAAACACAGAAGACATACATCTGGAACGTCCTCAATCTCAGATGTCCTTCCCTCTTGAATGTTGGAATCGGCATCCTCCCCGTTTATGTCGTCATTATGAACCGAAAGTGCCCCGTTGCCATTACGAAGGCTTCGAGGAGAATAGGGCGGAGAACGTATAGCGCTTCTGTTGCTTCGGTACTCAGCCGAATCCATCACAGAGCGTGGTGGTGTATTATCGGGCTCTTCTCCCTCTTGCGTCATGCTTTGCAGGTACTTCATGACTGAGCGACCGCGTGAGCTAAGGGCGCGCAGCTAAGGTAAACAAATCCGTGCACCTTTTTCTCCCGGAGCTAGAACGAAAGGAGCTGCTGAACAAGACGCCCTCCAATGAGAAATGTAACGACGCACCTGGGGTTGTAGAACGGAGAAGAATCGGAGTGAGGACTTCATTTGGACTGCCAGCAGCAGACATGGCGACAGCGAAGATTGAGATTAAAGGTGGCGCTTGGAGAGTTCGTACAAGGTTGGGGGTATGATTCGCAATGTCAAAGGTAGTTTTCACAGGAGGAACGAAACGGGCAGTTTAAAAAATTTACCAACAGGGTATGCGAAGAATTGCGCAGGTGATGGTGAAGTGTCGAAGAAGAAAGATATCGCAGTGGAGCTCTGTAAGCAGAAATTTCTGGAGTTGTGGCCAGAAGCACTGACCAAGAGACCTTAATTGTCGTATCCAACAATGCACAAATAGACCCAAACACCCGAGATAGCTCTCCGAAGTTCCCATTGTGCAGTGTACAGCCCTGGCATTCCAGCCATCAACACCGGGAATAGCGCCGTCACCGCTATCAAGGACGATGCTTGAAAGTGGCTGAGTTCTTGCCGGGTGCCCGCGAGGAACAGAAGGCCAGAATGAACTGTTTCTCCACGACTCATACCTTTCCAAATCAGGACACCTGCACTCGGCCAGCGTTTTGAGGTGAAGCGACCCAACTCCAGCCGTAATCGGAGAAACAACTATTTCCCAGACCTTCCATGCCGAAATAACAAGAAAAAAATGACCAACAGAACACTTGCTCAAACATCGGGCTCCCTGTATGGAAAATACCTTGCCATTTGAAGCGCTTCCACGGAACAGCCCTTCTCCCTTGCCAAGATATCCAAGTGAGGCGCCGCCGGTTCAAACATTCAGCGATCGGGATAAACCCCCCCTCCCGGAATTACCAATGAACGGAACGAAAACCGTGACAAACTCGTGTACGTTAGCGACCACAGGCGACCACCTGTTCCGACCACACTGCAAACATGCCATCAACTTCATCTGTTGTAACAGCTTCACGGTCATTAAGTTCTGTGTCCTGTTCAGCCACCAATGGTCCCACATTAAATGTCTCTGCCTAACAAAACAGTCCTCGACCGCTTCGCTATACGGGTTAAATAGACCTGGATCCATCCAGGTTCAGCCTGGTACGACAAACAGATATTCAGGAACACATCGAAGCTCATCTATATTCTCCATAAAATAAATAAAACCGAATCCGTCCCATGGGCCTCTGCGGAGTCCCATCCTCGGCGCTTGAGCGATCAGAATGAGTACTGACCCCCAAGATGGCCGGTACGCTTGCGATGCATGCCCCCATTACGCCTCCCAGAGGTTCTACGCTCGGCATGTGTCGCGCTACATTTCCTCTTTCCCGCAGTAAAGTTAGTTACAGAAGCCGGAGGTGCAGGGCCGGGCTGGGGCGTGCTCTGGGCCGTATTGGCGGTGCCTGGATGGTTCTGCGATGCCGTGGTCGTAGCCACCGAGGACCTGGACTCAACAGTGGTGACGGACTGTACGACGTGGACCTTAGGGGTAATCGGCAATGCGGTTGGCCGTGGTTTCTTAGTGGGCACTGAATCAGGGCTTCCAGCACAGAACGAAATCAAAAGGTCCACCTATAACAAGGCGAACACTAAACACGTCAAAAAATGACAATAGGAGGGATCTTACATCGTGTTCCTGGCATTGAACTTGAACGTGGTTATCGTTAGGAACGAAGAACGCTGTCTTGCAATCTGGAGAGAAACCTGAGCTTATACATGAGCCTTCGTTCCGTCTCAGACCAAAGGCGGTATGTAGTACTGACAAGCAGCACCATGTCCATCGCACCCATTGAGGTACCTTTCCGGTAATCAGCAGCTTGCTTAACGCCCAGGTATTGTACTCACCTGAAGGAGGTTGGCACAGAGTACGCCAACCTTCTCAAATCATCGGCGCAGAATACTAACGAACAAGACGAAAGGGCTTACGGAGGAATCAAGGAAATACCCGCGCTGGACCCACAGCCAGGACATACAGGATTGATGAGCGTCATCTCGACAAGTGTGCAGCCCTCGCCGTTCAGATTGCAATTTCCTGCCAACTTCACCGTAAGATATCGACGTTCAATCGAACTCCAACTTTCGTACCAGTCTGAAGATATCTACACCACATTGTCAGACCTCGCTTTCCAAGGAACAGGAACTCATGGTACGCACGCAATACCAGAAGTGAAAGACCCATTCGAAACAAACTCCTCTCCCTGAGACAAGATCTTGCCATCCTTTAATAAATGTGGCTATACAAACGTCTGTCTTCAGCAAAACAGAGGGAGTGAAAGAACGGCGACAAGCCTCCACAGTCCCATGACCACACCTTCAACCCTTGCTCAGCTTTTCCGTAAAACAGCAAAAGTTTCATTGAGAACACACCGGTTATCAAACTTGACTCTATGTTGTTCCGCTCCAATGACCCTAAGAACCCCGAACATACACATAACCGACCTAGTCAAGTAACTTGAGATGCTAACCATACAGGAAAACCGGGAATAGAATGAGTGAATGAGATTGGGGGTTAAAGGAAAGAGACGGCGAGGCGTTGGCAGCAATCCCGAGGCCACCTGTCAGAGGCCAGGGAACCAAGAGGTTCAGGTAAATGAACGCCTTCCATCAGGAAGTGTGGAGCCCATAGTGAATTCCGGTTCGTGATCGCATTGCACGGGCGTATGCAATAGATTAAGCTTCAAAGTCACTGAATTGAACAGGTGTCCGCAATGGTTTGGCATAGCGAGGTTATATATGTTCAAGTAAGACGAACAATGGCAGTTGACTGCTGAGAGTACTCCGAAAATGCCCTGACAAGGGGTAGACAGAGAGTACGAGCTCATTGACAACAATAATAAATTCAATTCCCCGTTTGAGGAAAACACAATCCTAGTTTGAGAGGGTAAACTATGTTTGAAATTTGAGTATGGAGGACGGGGTGGAACTGTGCATTTACCCCTCAGGTTTGACGCAACGTTGCAGAGGGGATGGCACGATACAAAACTTCATACATTGAGAAGGTCTAATCAATACTTGCTTCAAGTTCTCCCTCAGGTTTTAATCCCTCCGGCCTCTCTCAGAAGCACAGCAAAGGATTGCCGATCATAGCTAGAAAGACAAATCACTCAGTCGAACTATTGAAAAAGGAATTGGAAATCAAGAACCTCGACCAAAATATGCAAGGTGAGGCAGATTAATTCCAGTGGCCACTATTAGTGCATTGGTTAGGGTAGGCGGGGGACATCAAGGGAATTCTGAGAGCCTTACAGATTGAGTTGGAGCTGCTACACAAAGGATCCTCTCCTCCGACACATTTGCGAGTGTGGGCTGGAGAAGCTATACAGTCGAAGGTATCAGTACCAGATCGCGTAGCTTGCGTTTGCGTCTCTTACGAAGCTCCTTGAAGTTCCAATATTCAGTAGCACTTTCAAGAAATCAGATGCTAAGCTCGATTGAAGGTTAATCCCATTATACACTCACAAGTGCTCGTACCCGAGGTACTTGGGTGGGATGGGAGGGACGCCATCTATGAAATTCGGTCAGTAGTGGTCACCCATAAGCAGTAATGCTACGGTGTACCCCGGGTGTGAACAGCTGATACAGAGCGTTAGAACCTTGGAACATCACATCAGCTGTAGAAACACACCTCGGAAAATATTACTGGTCCCAATCAGTCGTTCGACATACCTCGCGAAACCGGCATTTCCAACCCTAGGCTGACCTGCAAAACCCATCGTCAGGCATTATCACAACGGCAATCAATAGGAAGTCTAGTACCAAATGTATACAATTGCAATGGAACGCGAGGGAGTGCAGCTTTAATGGAAATGGCCGCAAGTGCGGCCATAGCCCCACCAAGTGAATGACCGGTAACAACAACATGATATGAAGCATTGGTTGCAAGTTGATGTTTAACAATACGCAGGACATCCGACGCGACTGAGTTGTATGCATCCAGAAACCCAGTGTGTACTTTTGCATCTCCGATATTGGTGAGACCCTCAGATTTGAGAGGTTTCAAATGTATTCGAAGGTCTGTAAGAGAGATCAGGCCCGGTAGGGATTACATGTGCAAGTAATGATGAACTGACCAACCCAAACATCAATGGGTTCGCTTGTGCCTCGGAAGGCGACAACAATTTCCCCCCGGTGATCATCACGTGCAACGAATCCATTTGTTCCCGAGAAAAAGTTGTTGACCTTCGGGTTGTGAATAGAACTTTACAGTGTGGTGAGCATGGACAACTACGTACTGCTGCAACGAGTGTGTTGCCTACAGGCCTGGGACATATGGGCCAGCTATATGAGGCAGCACTATACTTGGTGTACAGGACGAGATTGTCATAAACCGCTTGGCTTATGCCCACAGCCTTACTCTTATCAGGGGAAGCTGCTGCGACATGCAGGAAAGTGACGAAAAGAATAGTGAAGGGGGCGAATAGCAACTTGAAGGTATGCATCTCCACAATACAACAAGAAGGCGATGTAATCCAATCTCCCCTGAAGCCTGTGGGCTTTATACTTGCTGTCCAAGTCTATTACAGGGAGGATGAAAGAAGTAACGTATCCAAGCGGGACAAGTTTCGTATGCCTGACATTGACAATTGGTGCCAGGGAACCTGAGAACGACCTGAAATAACTCACGTAGAAATGCGCACATTGGCCGTCCGGTGTCACAAAGTCCCGTGTATCGCAAGTACACAAGATCCACAGAGCAATTGCCATAATAGTCACCTAAATGACATGAAGAATGGTCATAGGACAGCTGCCAAGGACATAGGATTGTTTGACGGCGAGTTCCAAGCTTCAAGATCACGTACAAGAGACAGGATCTTGACACAATGAATGAAGGTCCTCCCAAGGCAAGTGTACCGACAAGGTGAATTTCGGGCGCTGCAAGTTCCGGCCACGACAAAAGGGGGTGTTACTATCACTCGAAGTAATCAAAACCGTCCATGAAACTGGACGAAAGTAGCTTGTCACTTCGTCGGGGGCCCGAAGAATTGCGCCAGGGAAATGCAATAGAAACTGGCTCGAATTATAGCACACGTTGAAGCCTGTCCTTGTTAAAGCCCAGTCGAAAACGCGGGGAGCCTGAGCCTAAGGGACTGAACGAAAGCCGGAATGGTCCGTGACAATGATCACTCCAATTCTCGCACCCTGAGGCAGGAAAAAATGTCAAGCTCAAACCAACTCACAGGAAGCGGTACCAACTTGGTTTGTTCACCTTGTTATCGCTCAAAACCTCTATTTTCGCTGACATCCACTTTTGTCTCTCGATGTGGGGACAATATCCGCTGGCTACCACCCACAGGGTTTGTCACACTTCGCGCCAAATATAACCACTATACTGCTTGTCAATCTCTTTCATCGTAGACTCGTTCTTATCAGCTCTTCCTTCATACAAAGTGTATTTGGTACCCAACGAATCTACTAGTACCACCCCCAACCTCTTGGGACTCGAGGTCTGGGGACAGGGGATCGTATAATAAGCTTCGTACACCGACCAATTTACTAAAGAACACTCGAATTTCACCCCAAGTTATTTCTCCTTTTTTTTTCGTCATTGATATCACCATCCTCTGCATGACCGACTTGCTTCCCCTAGAGGCACAAGGAAGGGGTGGCGATCATAACTGTAAAGGCAAATGACTCAGTGAAAATCACAAACAAGGAATTGGAAACCGCGAACGTTGGCCAAAGTACACAGTATGAGGAGGATTGATGCCGGTGGAAGCTGTTAATATATTAATCGTAATGAGTAAGGGAGGCGTCAAGAAAACTCTGAAAGCCTTACGAATGGAGGCGCTACACGAGGGGTCTTCTCCTCCGACACATTCGCGGGTATTGGCCGGGGAAGCTATATGATTGAAGGTGTGAACATCAGATCAGTGCCCGAGCCAATGTCTCTTACGAGGTTCTCTGAAGTTCCAGTATTCAGTAGCACTTCCGCAAAGTCAGTGACTGTTCGAAATTAAGATCAATGGTATTTTGCACTCACAAGTGCTGGTAGCCGAGGAACGTGGGTGGGATGGTAGGGACGCCGTCTACGAAATTTGGTCAGCGAGGATCACTCATATGCGGAGATGCTATGTACCCCAGGTATGAACAGCTGATACAGCATGTTAGAATCTTGAAATGTTGTTATGAGTCGTAGAAACACACCTCGGAAAATATTACTGGTCCCGACAAGCCGTTCGACGTACCTCGCGAAACCGGCATTTCCAACCCTAGGCTGACCTGCAAAACCGATCGTCAAGCATAATCACAACTGCAGTCAACAGGAAGTCTAGTACCAAATGTATACAACTGCAATGGAACGCGAGGGAGTGCAGCTTTGATAGAAATGGCCGCAAGTGCAGCAATAGCCCCACCAAGCGAATGACCGGTGACGACGATACGATAAGAAGGATAGGTTGCAAGTTGACGTTTAGCAATGCGTAGGACATCAGATGCGACTGAGTTATATGCGTCCAAAAATCCTGCGTGCACTTGTGCATCTCCAACATCGGTGAGGCCCTCAGATCGGAGAGGCTTCATATTGATGCGGAGGTCTTTTAGAAGATTAGGGTAGGGACTACCTGCACAAAGAATGATGGACTAACCAACCAAAGCATCAATGGGTTCACTCGTGCCCCGGAAGGCAACGATGATCTCCTTCCTACCGTCGTCGCGTGCGACGTAGCCATTTGTTCCTGAAAACAAGTTGTCGACCTTGGAGTTGTTAACAGAGCTTTACATTGTGATGAACATGAAGGTCTATGTACCTTCTGGACAAGAGTGCTGCCCACGGGCCTGGGGCATATCAGGCTGTACGAGGCAGCACAGTACTTGGTGTACAGGACAAGGTTGTCGTAGATGGCTTGGCTTATGCCTACAGCCCTGCTCTCCTCAAGGGGAACTGCTGTGACGTGCAGGAAAGTGGTCAAAAGAACAACAAGGGGGGCGAGCAGCGGACTAAGGGTACGCATCTTCGCGACTCTTACTACGACAGGAAGACGGTGTAGCCTATCCCTTCCTGAAGCACGTAGATTTTATAACCGTCGCTGAAGTTCATTTTGAAGAAGGTGAAGAAATACCATACCTAATTAGGGCAAGTTCCATGTGGTTGAGATTAATGAATGACAGCAGGAAGCTCAAGAACAATTTAAAGTGACTTGCAGGATCCCGGCGCATACGTGAATTTCGACTTCTAGTTGATAAAGATGGCGCGCGTTTAACCATATGGTACCAGGAAGCCCCGGAATCTGAGAGTAGGTGAGGCTGTAAGACTAGTCATTAGAGACTTTGCGAGAGACACCAAAAGCGGAGGCGAATTTGAAAGCCGCCAGACGGTCTCTTGGCAAAACAAGTGGGGCTGTGAGAGAGCATCCCGGTAATGGTCGTATTAATGCTTTCACGACTGGAGGAATGATCGTAGGACGATTACCAGGCATGTTGAATGCATTATTGATGTTAATTGAGCTTCAGCTTCAAGAATCACGTTCACGAGATGAGATATTGACGCGTATGATAAATGAAATCATCCCAAAGGGAGTGTGGCGCTGCCAGGAAAGGCGAATCTCGCGGCACTGCAAGTCCTGGTTATGAGAAGCCGGGCCTTGCGACCACTGAGGGAAGTTCAAGTATCTGTGCGAACAGGCGAAAGCGATCTAGAGTCGCTGCCCATTGACATCGCACGAATCAGGAGATTTGTATCAGGCAACACGGCGTACATGGGAACTGGTTGAAATTACGATACGTTGAAATTTGGTGTTTCAAACCAAATTAGAAGGTCTGCAACGGGACCAGGGAGGGAGAGCGCTACCGCATAAGCAGAGAGGTGAAGGTGATTGAAAGAGTTTCTAGGCGGGCGCTCTTGGGATACTTCTTCAATATTAATCAACCTCGATCGCCAACTTTCACTAACCCAAATTCGGTCATTCTCCCGTGCTCTCCACGGAAAGGGTCCGTTGGAACGTTCTATTCCAAAATTCTTGCGTTACCGACATATCCGATTCAAACACCAGACAACTTTGTTTCCATGATTTGCTACTACAGGAGAAAGCGATTACAGAGTAGGCAAGATTTCGAGGAGCACAATGTATTTCAAATTTCCTTCTCAATTGATTGTGATTCTCTTGGGTGTTTGCTCCGGTCCAACTCTAGGAAATGTAACATTCAAGACCCCATTCTCCATCGAGGCTTTGATATCGTTATCCTGTAGGTCGAGACGGAATGGCAGTCATCAGCTCGAGCCTAAATACAGACGTCGGGACCAAGATTCACTTTGATGCCGGTGGGGAGCTGCAAAGTTCTCTGATATTTGCCGAAGCGTCTTTCGCGAACGGCGTAGCCACTCTCTTCATGCTCTTGAGAGACCTTGCTCTCCGCCCAGACCGTCAGACGATTGTTGTTGACGTCAATATGAACGTCCTCTTTCTTGACACCAGGAAGCTCAAAGGTGGCTGTTACAAGGTTTTGCTGGGAGTCTTCATGAAGATCCATCCTGAAGGATATTAGGATATCGCATAATTGCGGGCACAAATACAGCGCACTTGGGCTTGATGTTCCTAACGCTTGACGTGTCGCCAGTGTCGGTAAGGGCGCGACGAGTAGAAGGGGTAGTCGTACGCCAATCGTCGAAGAAGCGGTCAAGGTCGTAGAAGGGTTCGTAGTAGAAGATACTTGACATGGCAGATTCGGCGGACTTGGCAAGGAACTCTTCTACACCAACCCCAATATATAGCCAAAGGGGCTATAAATGTAAGATTAAGTGCGAGTCATCGATTGTCTCACCTATAAGTGATAGGGAGTATATATGCTTCAAGAGACGCAAATTATGAGCATATAGACACATACATTGAGATCACCAGCGTGACCTATGATGAACCCACTTGGAGCTACTCGAGCGACCTCGATCCACCTGCATAGAACAGAAATCTCGCATGTTCCACGGCTCCACCGGCATCACTTCCAGCGTGACGACCATCCGACACCTCTCCAACAGAGATCCTCATAATTTATGTGGTTTGGTCGAAGGGGAATCTACTCGATCTCGGATCTTGGGGTTGTGTAAGTTTGAAGTTTGGAGGCCAATCTTACACTACCTGTGGCGACCATAGAAGACTATCAATTACCTGCTCACTGACAGGGAGGACCTGGAAATGAGGTAGTTAGGGCGGTGCTGGGACCCGAGGCTCCGAAAAACATGGGCAAGTGGAAAATGGACTTGTCCCACTGACTGCAGGATAACGCCTGTTTTTGTTCCGGGCCGCCTTCGAAAAATGTTCAAGTGCATAAACCCCCTATTCCAGAGATGCGGATGAGTATGTCGAATGCAATGTCGAGCACTATCTGAGGTTGAGAAAGACAAAGGATCGACGGAAATTAATTGTACGTTCGGTACCCATACGAACAATGCGTGGGTAAGTAAAATCAACACGACCCTGTACTTAGCGCTCAACGACTGGCAATTGTGATGCGTCGGACCAGGCTCTCCAGCCAATTGTATCCATCCCTTCGGATTAGACCTTCTCAACATGTTTTGAAGCATTGTTCAAGTGTCCGAAGAATAGTCCGTCATAAAGTAACAATCATTGTGAGTAACATGCTCCTCATCTCTGTTCGCGCCCTTACTCTTTCTGGACTTCGTAGACTCTTCACAACAGCCTTCCTGTCTTCAAGGACACACTTCTTCTGCATACCCGGAACCCTATTCGGATCCTAGACGGAAATTGTACCCCATCTTTTGGATTAAGCGTTTACAGTCTGAAAGCCACGAGGCACTGCTTCTGCTAGTGGTCATATTTAATTGACATCCACGCAAAGACATCGTGGTCCCACATTGCGATGCTCATTTCATCCCGTCTCATTCCAGATAACGAATACATCCCGGAAACCGCATATTCTCACTCGCCACCTCGCCTCGCACCAACAAAACTCTTCAAGTAGGATACAAGCTTTCCAATGGACGTTGCACTTTCACTTGCGACCGGACTCGGACTACGAGTCTATCTCATTCGCATTGCTTCTCCAATCTCCCTCGTCGCCACTGCTGCGCTTGGACTATGGGAGGGCATCCTAGTCCATCAACTTTCTTTCCATCCCCGTTCCTCCATCCCTTCCCCCGTACTCGACCACTATCTCGCCCTCGGCCTCCGCCTTGTCGTAGACCTGCTCATTACCAAAAACTGGACTAGGGTAATCATGATTGGCGTGTGGACAGCCATCGGCACTGTTATTTCTGAATCCATGTTTCCCGGCCTTTTGACCTCGTTCGGCAGTGATATCCATAAGACTTCAAGCCGTCGAGACAAGGAGAAACGACGTAGACACTCTAGGTCCGCTCCCTCACACGTGCCCTCCCATATACGCATATATCAGGCACCAAGCGTATCTCCCCCTTCTCCCCCTACCCCGGCACCTCAGACAAGTACACCCGCGCATCCTACCATTCAAGTTGACACGAATGTCGGTCCGTCCAGCGGTCAACCTATTACGTCGCCAAACTTCCAACCTCCTTCTCCACCAAGTTTCTTCTTACATGCAGATAACGAACCATCACCTTTCCCCGAATCTCCATCATCACCCAAACCTACGACTATCATATCTCAAATTCCTCATCGTCCCCACTCCGCACTCGCATTCTATCAAGAAGGAGAAAAGGGAGCACCTTCAGAACCCCCAAGTGGCCCTTCACGTTCTCCGCACCTTCCGACGCCACCAGATAGTACAATCCGTGAACGAACAATCGATTCCCGCGTTGACCGTCTATCAACCATCGAGGAGATAACCTCACGCTCTGAACACGTCACAGACGTCGAGCAAGGCGAGGTCGAAGGCGAAGACAACTATGTCCTTATTTCGCATGGTGGTGGTACACCTCTTCCTGTTCCGAACCGCACAAGTCACTACGTGCGTGCAGACGACGACACGCCCGTCCCTTCAGTGGCTCCCTCAGTTGCACCTTCAGCCATCCCATTACCCGTCCCACCCGTCCCCTATCGCCCTGGCTCTCAAAGTGACGGTGGTGACGAGCTGAGAACGCCTGGTCAACCTGTGTACGAAGTCGGACCGGACTCAGACCCAGACGAATTGAAAACACCTCCGGCTCTACGAGCTCGTGCCCTCACGGGTGTAGGTACATCAACTCCCAATGGAGCGAACGATTCAAGCAGGCCAGGGAAGGGACTCTCCCCGTTGATGTGGGACTCGCAATCACTTGCACCAGACCGGGACCCCATCCCGGTTCCCGAAACCTCCCTCTCAACATACGCGATTCTCCAACCACCTGTCCCACCTACACCTCTCGGCGAGCTCTTGGACTCTGCTGCTGCAAAAGAATCAGAAATCGAACGACCTATCTCACCGTCCACTGTTTCCGATGCTCAGAGTGTCCTCTCGACGCGCATACCGGTGATGCTTTTAGAACATGCTGATGACCTCCGGAAACAAGCGATTGAGGAGAGGAGGGAATTGGATAGGCTGAGGAATGAGTTGAAGTTGGCGCAGTCGGAGAAGAGGGCAAGGGACGCGTTGTTCTTAAGAGAGGATATTCAGAATGCGGAGAAGAGGATCGCTAGATTGGATGAGAAAGCGGCGAGGAGGTATTTTGCTGGTGAGTGACATTGGTTGGTTTGATTCCCTTGTTAAGGTGTGGTTGATGTGTCGACCCCGGATTATAGGCCGGAATAATTTGCAGAAGCCGGATACAATCGATGTACATGGGTTGCGGCCTATGGAAGCTTTGCAGAAGACCGAACAGGCGTTACGGGACTTGTTGAGGAACGGGAAGTCGAGTCTGCGTGTTATCGTTGGGAGGGGTCTCCATTCCAAGGGTGGTGTTCCAGTATTGAAGAACTACATCATTGCGGAAATGCAGAGGTGTGTGTATTGTGCTTTACCTTGTGCTCTGGCGGATGCTGAGTAGTACCATCATCTATCGTAGGCAGTTTATACCTTGCCGAGTTGATCCTAAGAATCCAGGAGTTTTGATCTTGACACTCTCCCCCTATCCTACGGCTTCGGGGGTTGCGACAGGGGCTGCATAATGAACTTGTTTGAATCTGGTGCCTGATCTTGGCTTCTTGTTCGTCTTTTTGCTCTGGCTCATCCCTCTCTCACCATCTCTTCTTAATTTTTGGGTTTCATATACCCTTTCGTTGCGGACATTCGTGCGACACCCTTTCGATTTGATACTTTTGTTTCCATATTTCCCTTTCCCAGATCTATGACTCTCAGAACTCGTGATGACGCATTGACGTCTTTTGACTCACCTTCCATACTTGTGTTGTACCAGTTTTTTTTTGTAGTCGTAGTCCGTCGCTTGGTGCCCCTCAAGCTCCAGCAGACATGTCTCATCAAATGTAACCGTAGCGCTGTTCCTTGTCGAATATACCTCGTGATTCCTTGTATAAAGACATGTCTAACATCGCTACTGCCGGGATGTGCAATGCTGCATTAACCTAGGAATACAAATAAAACGCCTTACGATACCCATAATACTACAACTGTCGCCGTCCTCGTCCAGCGCCTGCGGGAGCCTTCCGCCTTTTGAACAATCCCGCCGTTGATGGTTCTGGCTCAGCGGGAAGACCTGGAGCGTCAGGCTCTGTTTTCACCGGCCCTGTTCCTTCTTCGGTCTTTATCGATCCTGTTTCTTCTTCTGTTTTCACCGGCGGCTCACTCGGCACTGTGCCGTCTAGTTGTGAGGGTGGTTGCGAGAGTGTTGCAGCGGCCTCTTCCTCCTTTATCGGTTGGCTCCATTGGACTTTCGTCCAACGTGAGGCTGCGGGCGGTTGCTTTTCAGCTTCGGGTGGTGGGAGAAAGCCGTTCGTTTGTTCTGTTTTGGGTACGGGAGAGGATGATGAGGGTATAGGTGAGGGCGAAGCATTCGAGGATGTGTCTTTGGGTTTAAGCGAAATGGCAGTCCATTTAGGAACTTCACTTGCGGAAGAGGTGGGGGGATTTTTGGATGTGGTTGGTTCCGGGGTTGTGGTTTTTTCTTCTTTTTTCTTTGGTTTTATGGGTATAAGACCTGGGTCGTATATCTCCCCTAAGCCAACCGCAGTCGTCTTCTTGCGTAGTTTGAAAGAGCGTGTATCGTCCCCTGGAGGTGCTTCTGCAGGTCGTTTGATAGCGGCCTCTCCTGCTTTTCCGGCAATCTCTCTAGTACCAGCGTTAATATCAACGTCAGGCTTAACATCCCCCTCCTGGGCCTCTAATGGTGGTGGGGCAGGTGTTGACTCGACGATTTGCCATTCGCCTACCAAGCCCTGGGATTTCCGGAGTTCTAGCTTTTCTGCATCTGGATCCGTAAAACCCAGTTGCGCTGCTGTTGTGTAATTCGCGAACGGATTAGAAGGCTTGGTCGCTGGTTTGCGGGCGGCGGAGGAGGTTGATGCGACTGCTGCACTGCTGGCCCTGGCGTGGCCTGAACTAACGTCTTGAGCAAATGCTGCCCGTGCTGCCTATAAAGCAGGTTAAAATGACATCCAGACGAGGAGGAATTTGGTATCGTACCTGCTCTACCCGTACCATTTCCCGCTTCTCTTCCTCCAGGTCCTTCTTCCTCTTCTCTCCCGCCTTGTAGATCCCCCGAATAAAGCGTTCGACATTTCCTTTGTGCCGTAGACCGCTTTCGTGGTGCTGTCGTGAAGGGGCGTCGTCTGTGATATATATCTCACAGTACTTGCAGAAGTACTTTTTCTTGGAGACCCAGTATTCGCTCATGATGACTGGTGTTAAATGGCTTTGTGATCGAGATTCGTTTGTGACTGTGTCATGTGATATCAAGCTGTGACCCTCTGACGTGCCCTGAGAATACGCTCACAGAAAGGTTGAGGCCAGAGAACCAAGGGAAGGTCCAGAAATCAAATAAAGCATTCGTACTTGATTCTACCTATCACACCAGCAAATCAAATGGCTGATAATCTGAACCCGTGTTCGTTTTCACCACGTTTCGCAGCGGTGCACATGACATATCATAAACGGACAAGGAACAAACTACTACAGTGCTATTGCATAATTGCTATCATAACAGCCGGAGCTAATTGTAGCCCCGCATCCTCTCACTTCGTTCCTTCTCTCTCTGGCTCCCGCCCCCATGCGAATACCTGCTTTCTAGCCTGTTATCTTAGGGACGCTGCAAGTCTCACCTTGGTTTCCCTGACAGCGGGCGCGTCTCAAGGCACTCACTCTCACACTCCTGGTTTCCACCCATGTCGAACAAAGAAATCGATGTCGAGAACAAATCCACACAACCTGTGCTTGCGTATGAGCCAACGCCGGTTAGTGACAGCCCATCAAGAGACGTAAATGTATCCGAAAAAAGTCTAACGGTCGAGAATGCTGCTGGAGGCTCAGAGATCGAAGAGGTGGTGTATCGCCTGTACAAGAGGCGATTTGCTGGGTTGGTGGCCTTGGTGAGTAACGGCACTTTGAGTTGAAGGATCAATTGCTAAATGGACTTAGGTGTTCTTAAACATTGTTGCTGCAATGTCGTGGCCATGGTTTGGTCCAATATCAAACAACAGTGGGTCACACAATCTGTTTTGCGAAGATCGTAGAAGGAACTTGTCTTTCAGCGGCAGCGGAATTTGACATAACTTTGGACCAAGTAAATTGGCTAGGCAATATCGTTGCCTTGATCTATCTCCCGACCGCCTTTATCATCCCATACATCGTCGCGAGATACGGTCTAAGGCGATGTGTATGCTTGTCTCCTCGCGGTACTATCATGCTCTAACCATTCAAATCAGTACGAACTCGGTGCCGTCGCCCTCATCCTTTCCGCATGGATTCGTTACGCTGGTACTGCTAAAACATTGTCCGGAGGACGAGCCTACGCACTTTTGATTTTCGGACAGGCAAGTCACACCCTATGTAGAAGAATCTCATGCGGCTGACCCCGTGACTTCAGCTCTTCGCTTCGATCGCTCAACCCATCTATCAAGTACTCGGTCCCAAGTACTCCGAGACATGGTTCAATCTAAGAGGAAGAACCACGGCAACAATGGTCATCGCTATTTGTGAGCAATGCACGTGCTGAAGGGCACACCTCGTCCTTACACAATTTCATAGCCAATCCTATCGGCGGAGCCATAGGCCAATTGGTCAGTCCCCTCGTCGGCGATACAAGACAATCGGTAAGCTTTCTAGTCAAGACCCGCTTGCCGAGCTCTAATCTCGTATAGATCCTTGTGCTCGGCATCATCTCGACTGCAGTAACACCCCTAGTCTTCCTTATCGGAAATGCGCCGCCGACTCCACCAAGTATGACCATTTCCTATTCCTTACAACCCCTTGTTCTTATGGCGCCTTAGCATACGCCGGATCTAAACCATCACCCTCCCTCCTCTCCTTGCTACGGGCAATAGCAGGTCTGAGAGTGCACCCCGACGCATATATGACCTGCCGCGAGCGCATCGACCTCGGCATCATAATTATAATTTTTGGCACACTCGTCGCAGCGTAAGCACTCCCTACCCTTCTCCTCCCTTCCTTACCCCTCTCTCACAATTCCAATACACCTTGCACAGTTCAAATGCTTTCGCGATTCTCACAGCGCAGATTTTTGTACGTCTTCTAGTTCAAGGAAAACCGAATATTCCGCTGACCACCTCCCAACTCCGTGATTTTGGTTCTATTAATAGCAACCTGTCGGCTATTCGGATGATATCAGTGGCTTTATGGGAGCATGTTTACTGCTGACGGGTATTGTGGCAGCGATCATCACTGCCCCACTATTCGATCGTGTATTCACGCACAAGCTGGCACTGACTGCGAAGTTATTGGTTCCGTGCGTCGCTGTCGCATGGTTATCTTTAATTTGGGCAGGTACGCTGGTCACGTTGCAACGTTGGTATATTCATTGCTAACTACTTGGTCTCGGGTTTGTAGCGAAGCCTCATAACGAGGCGGGACTGTTCGTGGTGATGACGATTATTGGTGTCAGCTCTGTAACGATGTTGCCTGTTGGGTTGGAACTCGCTTGTGAAATCACAAGAAACGCTGATGGGAGTTCAGCAATTCTATGGTTCACGTGCGTATCCTTTTGTCAGCTTTCTACGGTCCCTCGCCTGATTTTCTGCCCTAGTGGAAACCTATTCGGCGTCATGTTCATTCTTGGTAAAAACATCTAACTTATCCGTCAGCAGCTAGAACTCAACTCTCTTTTCTGCAGTGCAAGGCGCGCTGCGTGCAGATGAAAACGCCAACCCACCTCTCAACATGCATCGCGCATTGATATTCAACGGTTCATTTATAACGGCAGCTTCCTCGTTGGTATTCTTCATCGAAGGAAAACAAGCACGTAAAACCCTGGACGAAGAGAAACTGAGGCAAGCATTGGAAGTGACGAATGCGGTGAGGTTAAGTTGACCTGTATGTGTACCTAGGATGTATGTTTGATCTACGTATCTGTATTTGTGACGTAATACTTCTGCAATGGATTTTATTTATTCTGGTTTCCTGTACAGGACCATCCCCCGGATCGGTGTAGGGGGAAGAGTGACCTGATTGCCACCGCCACCAACTCCCATAGGGCGGTAGAAGCCCTACCTTGGACTTTCACCTTTTCCTTTTACTGATATGAGTCCCATGCCCTCATCAGTGAATTTTCCGAGTTCAGATAGTTGTGATCCCGATAATCGACTGTCTTGGGTAAGGGAAATCTATGGAGGATTGCCCCAACTCGAAATAGGGTGCCTCAATCTGCTCATACGTTTCCAAGGTGCCGGGACCTAGGCATATTGAATGGGGAGAGAATCCACGCCGGCGACATCCTTTGGGATGCCTGCCTCCGACACCAAGAATCGTTCAGTGGGGAAAGACATTGTGACCCCCCTTGGTTCCATCACAGACGATGCTGAGGCTTACGGGCAAACCGCTGGTGTTTTCGAGGTATAAGAGAACAAGCGCCAAATCTTTGGGGCGTGCGCACCACCAGGTGCAAGGAAGAGCGTATTAAAGTGTGTTCAAAATGCGACCCATGGGTTTGGTGGGCAACTTAGAAATAAACGATTGAGTTGGCTCCGGGAAGCAGTCTACTAGAGGTGGCAATGAAGTCCCGAAATCTGTAAGAGAAAATTGGCCCAGCGTACGAATAGTTCGTGAGCAGATAAGTGAGAAAAGCTTGCTTCCTAGAGTATCACTCCTGGTGGGAGGTAGAGGTGAGATTGCGGACTCAGACATCTCAGACATGCGCTGGATGTTTGGAGTTCTCATGCTATGATTCTCCTTTCTTTGAACCCCCGAACCCCTCTCGTTGGCGACTCCTGCATCGCTTCTTGCTGATTTCCTCCGGGAGGACACTAAGGATTTTATTGGACTTGTCCAGGGCGTTAAACGTTTGAAAAATGCCACCTACCCCACTCGCACCAGGCTGCTCAGTCCTACAAGAGCCTTCAAGTAGGGAAAAGGAGATTCCGTTCACCCCGGCACATATCAGGGTACTGTCTCCCGCCCATGACGAAATACCAAACCAAGGTACCGCATATGCGGAACATAAAATGGCACACTCGGTAAGCCAGTATCTTCAAGAGTTAATCTTTGACTGATGTACTACCGACGAATCTGAAACCTATTGTGGCTAGGCGCTAGCTTACGATTTACTTCCTGATGTTCCCAAAGTAACATTGAACCTTTCCCACCATACATGATTGCTCAAACCCTGGTAATTAGATACGCGGCAGTATCATGGGCAGCAACGTTAACAGTAAAGGTCGACCCTGCGCTGAAGGTGCCACTCAAGTCGGTGCTAGTCCACATGTCGTGAACCTTGAAGTTCCCTGACGTGCCTAAGCCGGGAACATTGGAGAAAGTGAACTTCTTGCTAGCGGTAGACGACCCAGTGTTGATAATAAAGACGTGAGTACCCTTGGATGATCGACCGGAGTAGTACTCTGGAGGAGAGGTGCTAGGTGCGCCCGAGAAGGCGGTGAACGGCTTGGCTGGAACTCCGACGTTTGGGTCTTGGTGGAAGGCAAGGAGTTCCTTGTTAGTAATAATGGCGACCTGTTGTGTAGAGAGTTTTCCGAGCTACAATCCGAGGTCATTGTGAATTCACAGGAAAGAGGGGCTAGGGATTCTTACGTCGGTACCGCTGTGTGATCGTTTTCGTCAGTTTCCCGCTTGGGAGGTTGGTGGCAAACACTCACAGCAAGATGGGACTCTTGAAGAATGACCACGCGGCAAAGTGGGTACGTTGTTCTTGAATGGTCAAATTTCCGTTTCCTGGTCAGAAGCCGAAGTGTGAGTAACCGGTGGCGCAGACTCTTCGCAGTTTGGACACACCGATTTCCATCATGTCCATATCGTTGTGGCCGAAGAAGTTGATTGTGTCCAAGTGAGCGACGTTGATGCGGATAATATTCATGATATATGACCACGTCGGGCTAAGAATTTGTCAAAAGGTAGCCCCGGCTTCGGGTAGGGAAAGGCTAACCTTGAATCTCCAGACATCCTCCACGAATGACCCTTCGTTTAGATCTTAATCATAATACACCAAGCATATCTGCAGTGGGACGTACCACGCGAGCACCCCATGTCCATACGTTAGCTTGTCCCCAGATGCAAATGTCCAACTGGATCGGACGTGACACGGTAGCAAGGGCAGCTCTGGAGTATTCATCAACAGCATTCCCCTGTAAGGCCTCAGACGGACTCACGTCATTTGGCGGTAACGGATGGCTGAGTTCGAATTGCTATCATGCCCAAGCTCAACGGCTGTTGGAAGGTATGATGAACACGTACTTACTACCAGTCACCTCCTGGGGGCGTCTTTCATAGAATATACTTAGACCAAATGCACCTTGAGATGAATACAACTCACCGCGGCGTCGGTCCAGTTGCTGGGGACATTGCAATTGTCTAAAAACGCACTCAGCCAAATGATCATGCAACCATACCTATAGGCTTGCCGTATTTCAAGTAATCAATCCCCCAGCTGGCAAATGTTTGTGCATCAATAGCTTCGCGACCAAGGGATCCAGGGTATCCAGCACAGGTGTTGGTACCGGCATCACTAGATACACGACGTTCAGCCAACTTGTCCATAGGTGTTTGAGCTAAATTTTCTACCTGTAGATTCCCATCTTCAAGCCGAGGCTATGAACCTGTTGAGCAACACCGCTGATTCCGTTCGGGAATTTGACTGGGTCCGGGACTATCCTCCCGGAACTATCGCGTGTCTTTACGGACCAACAATCCTACATGTCTTTGCGTTAGCGCCGAAATATAACTGGGAAAGCGGTAAGACCTACGTCGATATTGACATATTCGTAACCGGCGCTCTTGAGGCCGAGGGAAACAAACTGATTGGCGGCAGCGAGAACTTTCGCTTCGTTGATATCTAGAGTGAACCCGGCGCCGGGCACTTTGAAAACCTTCCGCAATCCATGTGATGGAACTTACCACAACGGTAGGCATTCCAGGTGTTCCATCTAAGTCCCCGTTGAGGCCAAGTATCCAAGAAAGTAGGGGGTTAACGCACCCTAAGGCAGGAAGCCTCCCCGTTTGAGTGGAAGGAGGAGTCGTCGGGGCTTGGGCGAGTGCGAGAGAAGCAGCAGCTAGGATCACTGGTATGAAGACCATATTGTTCGGGTCAAGGGGCAGTTGCAGATCCTCAACCTTATATAACCGCCTCCAAGCTTGGAAGACGTAAGAATACCATACCACCGCATGGTCATGGCAGTGGACAGTGCATATGACGAAGAGGGAAGCAGAAACTAGTATCAGGGCAATGTACCTCAAGTCATTTGATACACAATAACGGTGTGATTGCTCCGACGATGCTCCTACGCAAGGCAGGGGAAGAGGGTCAGGTGCAGGCTTTGAATACACCAGAAGACTTGTCATGAAGGAAAATAGGTGTGCTCCAATCAAGGTGAGAAGCAGAAGGACAGAGAGAATTCGAGGCTGAGAACTCTCATTGGCGCTGGCTGAGTCGATTTCGATTTTAATTCTA
The DNA here is from genome assembly GCA_018524465.1 of Podaxis pistillaris. Lineage (NCBI taxonomy): Eukaryota > Fungi > Basidiomycota > Agaricomycetes > Agaricales > Agaricaceae > Podaxis > Podaxis pistillaris. The sequence goes on along the minus strand of JAEUWN010000704.1, from coordinate 635,028 downwards.
TTTTTGGTGTTCCACCGTGTGGATTCGTTTCTGGTGCGGACCGCTGAAAGACAGATATTTACAGCGTGACAGGTGGGTTGCGGAGAAACGGAGAGAAGCTATGCCGGTCAACTTGGGGTTGAAAGAAGGCATTGTCGCTTCCGGTTCTTGGAACACATTTTTACGCACCATAATTTATGCAATTTTGCCTCGTTACATCCTCATGCTTTGTGGATTATTTTTTTAAGTAGTAGTCTAAGGAGTTGATGCTTCGCTTGTTTACTCCTCTAATACACCGTCCCCTGTCATATCAAGTCCAGCACCAACCAGTGAGATCCCATTGAGATGCGTGAACAAATCCAAGTTATTAGGTTGATGCACTACCAGGGAGGTCACCGCTACTCTGCCCTTTGTTGAAACCTTGGAAGTATTTCTCTCTGAAGTCCCTATGTGCAGGAACATATATGCCTTCCGCTTCTTCCACAAGAGGTCGAAATGTCGGAGGGGGATATTTTTGAGTTGTAGTTTTGCGAATGGTGATGAGCTGCACAGAGATTAGCGATTGGTGAGTCGTGACCCAGGTTTGAGTCTGCTAACTCACGCGCCGTCCCCATGATCCGAAATCTTGGAGTGAGTTCGCGATGACTTCCATCCCTTCGCACATGGTGGTGTGAATATCCACTTCCTGATATTCGTCTGTGACAGTTGGCAGGAAAAATACGAGGCGTCCCCTTGGTTTCAGTAGATACCGTGCAAGAAGAACTAGATCAGCGGCTAGATTTGAGAGTTCATACGGCTTGGTCGGTGGGATATACGGTTGATCGTCACTGCGAGATTCAATCAATAGCATGTAGTGGACAGCGATGGAATACATACGGTCTGGGACTCTGTGAATGTTGGAGATAGAGCACCTTCTTCTCTTCCGAAAGCTCCTTTTTGCGACCAAGACGTTTCGCTCCTGCACGAACACCATCTGGTGGCAGTTAGTACATCGAAACCACATACGATGAATGTCACTTACACGGTGGGTCTGTGACAATAGCGTCGAACAGTTCCCCACATCTCCATGGGTTGTTTGTCACGTCGAATGTACATAGGTCGATGATCCGAGATGCGACGCCGTACTGAGTAGCAGCGCGAATAACGCCTGGTGGCTTTCCTGATAGAACCGGGGATTATAAAACCCTCTTTGTTGGTTTCGTGTCAAGGATGACAAACCTTTCCCTCTCATCTGCCTTCCATCTATATCGGAACCAAATACTGCGGCACCGAAATGTGCTGTTGGCTGTTGGATACAATGAATCCGGTAAATTAAAATCAAACTGTTCGGGATCTTACATACGCCATACTTCCTGTGCCCATGAAAGGGTCATATATCCATTTTCCAGGCGAAGCCTGGAGAGTGCCTGAGATCCCGATTAATTACTGGGAGTGAAAGCGCCTACCAGAGTCTGGTTAGCCATAAGTAAAGATATCTCGGCCTCCATGCTGGTATTCCCGAAGTAGACACGCTTCTTCACGTCAAAGACGCCAATAAGTTGTCGGGCAGTGCCTTCCGCTATCTGTGATGCGTGATGAGATTTCGTTGTTACCATCTCAGACGAGCGAAGAGACGCACCAACCTCCCATAGAAAATCTCCCTAAACCGGCCATCGTCTTCACACCGTTTGCGCGGGGGACCGTTTCCGGGAGCCGGTCGGCCTTCGTCTATAGCAAAAACAGAGGATCAAACAGACTTCGTAAGGAATGGCGCTTTCAACCTACATTCTTCGAAGCAAGCCATGGTGATTTCGGGGTTCTTCATGTCTATCTTACCTCGAAAATCCATATATGAAAAACTTTCAATCACGTCGCGTTGTCTCCGTTGGGGTATCGTATGATTGAATCCGGTGACAGTAAATTTGAACGATGTGTCTGGGACATATTTCTCCCAGAGGTGCTTGTTTGAGCGGTTCATCTCGTGAACTTCATCATATGTGGGTCCTTGCGCATAGAACTCATATATTGACCTTTAGTGGTGGAATGAGTATAATCCTCTAAACAGATCCGGAAGTCGCATCACTTGATTAGAATACATCTCTTTGCCAAAATAAATGCGTGTTCCTCTTCTTCGAGTTCCACGACCATGAACGGTCTTGATGTGTCAGGATCCTTCGGTAAGTGGACCTGGAAGCCATGAAGTTCGGATATTGATTGTAGTTCAGGAAGTCTGAAGTCGCTGTGAGATTGAGCAAAGGCTATGAGATAACGGGCTCTCATGGTCATCAAGTCAGCATTTCAAGGATTGTTTTCCAAATGATCGTTGAGATCTCGGGTAATGCCGTTATTTGGCGAGGCAGGTACAAATAGTATGTGGAGGTCACTAGTTAATGTTCTTAGTGCTTAGTATTCGGCCGCATTGACTGAATGTTTGAAGCTCTTGCTTCCAAAGCTTCCAGGCTTGATATTACTTGTTCATATTGATGTTATATCACCTTTATACTTGCAGAAGATGACGAACTCTCTCCTCGAAACGTTGAAGATTGCAAACGCTGTGATTGATTCGGTTAATGCCCAAGATCGTCAGTCCCAATACTCTCCAACCAATGCCATTCACTTAGCAAGTGTTTAATAGTCACTGACGATGATCTATATCGGCTTCAGCACATGCTTCCAGAAAAAACAATTATAGGTGCGCTGGACTTGATAGATCGCGGAAACGGTGAGGGAGCTCCACTCGGTGATAGCTGTCAATGACCCCTGGCTCGTAGTCCTCAAGTATACCACAGGCTGGGGACACAGCGAATACGAAGTTATAGGGTCAAATGGAACATACCTTGTCCTTCTCGACGTCAGCTCCACAGGGTATCCATACTTCTGTAGTTGTCCTGCTTTCGCGCACTATGTCCTCCACCAGAAGAATCACATCATGGTCCGTCATCCAAACTCACATTTGTCCTATCCATACGCTAATATAAAGTCATAGTGCAAACATATTCTTGCCACTCGCCTTGCAAACCATATGTCAACATGCATTGAGCGTGAAATGCAACCTGATGATCTTGCCGCTCTTTATATGCGACAATTTCCCCTCACGGAATAGAAGGCGCCAATCCCTGAATCTGTTACTACATGGACCCATAGTCCATTGGATCCGCATTTCCGATTCTTGGGTATTGAACTCCGATTCCGGGAACTGGATCGGCTTTCTCAATTCTTGGGAACACTCCATGAGGTGACGTCCGGTGACGTGTACTTGCAGCCGCAATTTGCATGCCTATGCCGGACCCCAGTTCCACGGTGAGGGCTGGATTCTAATGGATGAACACCGATGACCAATACTTCCCATGCAGAGCATTGTTCAAGGGTATTAAAGTCCTCATCTGTGCCGTTATTGGCCGTCAGTCAGGTCTACGGGGCAACCGAGAATGAGCAATTTGCCGAGGTATTACGGGCTTGTCCTCGTAGTTACTTGTTAATCGTCACTTGCTTACGCAGCTATTATTCCTCCAACATACAGCTGCTGACTGATCAAAGGCTACTTGTTTGATTCTATCCAGGGGCGAATTCAAAGGTCGTGATGCGTTTGATGGCCGTAGAGAGACGCGTCCTGATCCCATTCAAATGCTGTTGATAACTCTGCTATATATACACATCCATTGCAACATCCCTCCCGATCCTACATACCGTTCCTCATCCTCAGCGCTCACTTCAACTTCGACTTCAATTCCGCCATGCCAACTACCTTCACCATTCCTGACGAGTAGGTTTCCTCTGTTACATGTCTGTTGAGTGAATATAGTTGACCCCTTCGTCTTCGTGCAGTTACCATTATGTTGTCGCTTCACTGTCACTACCGGCCCTCGTCGCCTGGGGCCAGGTGTTCCTGGTTGCACGATACAGGCGGCGTATAAAGCTCCCCTATCCTCAGAGTACGATTCGGCCCCCCGTTCACTCTCTGTAGTTTTGTTTCTCATGTGGCCTTCTTCAGCCTATGCGGATAAGGCCCAAGTAGAAGCTAACCCAGAGGCCCACATTTTCAACTGTGCACAACGTAAGTATCCGTTGCACACCTCTTTGATTCTACCTAAAACGGGCTGTAGGCGCACACCAAAACACCGTGGAAAGCCTTCCTCTTATCGTCCTGAGGTACACTTAATATCGTGCCTTGCAAACGATACAAACTGACTAGGCATCCTGCTCAACAGCACCGCAATCACAGGCCTTCGATATCCCCTTTTCGCCGCTGGTGTTTGCACGTTCTGGGCCGTCTGTCGCATTCCATATACATTGGGCTACGTGAGCGGCAATCCTAACAAGGTACGTGATAATCCGAGCTGCGCCTCGCTCAGGAGCTTATGGTTCATTACAGAGAGCGTCGTGGGGTGGTAGAGAAGGCTTTGTTAGCAACTTCTGTGAGTATATTCGATACGCCACAGGTAATAGCTGGGTGACGAATTCTCCGCGCAGTGCTTACGTTCGTCGCCACCTTTGTTGCTGGCAAACGTCTCCTGGAGGCCAAGTTTTGAACCATCTGTTTATCGTATTGTATATGGACACTCGTTTATTGATTTTCACTTCGACTTTTGAGTTTCATTCCATTGAGCGCTTGGAAGATCGGGAAGCACTCCATATTTCGAAAATCACATTCAAAAAGGCGATAATAATATATACAGGAACTTAGAGATACCAAACCGGCAAACCAAAAGGAACAAGGAGGGTGGTACTAAGTTAGGATCAACCAACTTTGGAGCGATTTAGCATATTCAAACGAGAGGGAAAGGAATACGCCGGACAGAAAAGTAGTCATAGTCGAAGATCAAAATGGGATCAAAATGGGGATCCAGTAACCGTAATATCTATGTACGGGGAGAGCGTATCTGTATGTTGGTGCGTAATTATGTACGATTATAAATGGAGGAAAACAACGCGAGAAATTGGGTGGGTGACCTTGACTGTTCATGACGAGAAAAAGAAAGCGGTAAGATACAAAAAGGGAACTATGAGCCCCAGGTATTAGCGCAGAATTGGGCGAGGGGGGAAGGAGGGAATGCAAAGTCGAGGAAGTGGCCTCCATAATAGACCATAATCAAGGGGGGGAACGCAAAAATTGGAATCATAACCGGACCAAAGAAGAAGAAAAAAAAAAGTCCTCCACGGACCAATGTGGGACCTTCGAAGCTCTAAACATCCACATCCAACGTCTCACCGCGTCCCATAAAAACCACTCGCAGAGACAGACCCACCCGTGCTCTCCCTCTCCTTCCCCTTCCCACCATCATTCGCGCTCACACTCGCACCACCAGCCGCAGCGCTCAAATCCCTCAACACAACCTCATACTTGTCCTCTCTACACCTCCACTCCAACAACCCCGCAAAAGTCCTCAACTCATCTACAAGGTTCTTCAGTTGGGATTTATTACTGTTCACCAGGAGCGGGCGGGTTGGTGCGGAAGAGGAGTCGGTAGAGTCAGCGACGACGGTGACACTCGTATCGCGGCTCTTCTTTCCCGTGTTTCCGTTCGTATGGGCCCCGTTTCCGTTGACGGTGGGTGTTGTGGTACCCGTACCGTTGAGTGTGGTTGTGGACGATGAAACGCAAGAGTCTTGGTCGTCTCTATCTCTATCTTTAACGGAATTGGGGGCTAGGGTAGAAGTGCTGGTGGTGTTGGCTGGGTTACCAGAGTCGTCATCTAGCCCTGCTTTGATAGCGATCCAGTCGGAGAGTTTGAAGATTTCGAGAGGATCGTAGAAACCCCACCATCTCTCTCTGTCTTCATCTTCTACCTTCTGGTTGTTCGTTTCCTTGTCGGAGGATTCGGCCTCGTTTTCTGAGTCGTTGTCACTGCCATCGTCATCCTCGTCGTCGTCGGAAACGGGTCTGGAGGCTGAGGAATGATCCGAAGCACTGCCCATCTCTTCATCCTCATCGTCATTCCCCCGATCCTCATCCTCATCTTGAGACCTCGACTCATCATCAACATGCATATCCTCCTCACTCAAACTTCTCCGCTTCGCCTTCGACTGCCCATTCGTCTCCACCTTTGCCTTGGGTTGCACTTTAATCTTCAACTTGACCGCCTCTCGTTCCTTCTCTTTAGCCTTTACCGCTTTACTCCCCGAGGCTTCCGCAGCGTCTTCGGGTTTCCTCCCCCATACCGCGACAAACCAGCTCCACGATCGCATCTCAGCCCTCTCCTCTTCATTTGCTAACACTTTAGCCTTCTTAACCACGTTCCTTTTGTTGCTTCTCTTCCCTTGCACATGCTTCTCATCACTCGAGCAGGAATGTATGAACTCCTGAGCAGCTTCACGTTCTGATACGCCGGGGGAGAGGATCCAATACACGCGGTCGTCGGCGTCGGTTCCAAGTGGTGTGAGGCGCGGTGCATATTTGGGGAGAAGGACTTTGAGGGAATTGTCGAGTGAGATGAGTTTATGTTTGTGATATTCGCGTTTCGCGCGGTTCTGAGGTATCAGTTGAAATCAGTTTCAACCCAGTTTGTTGGATCAAGTGAGACTGAGACGTACCTCGAGGATCTGAGCTTTGGCCTTGACATGCGTCTCCATGGTCTTCCTCACTTGCTCCCATCTTTCCGCTTCCCTCTTCACCGCCTCTCTTTGATCTTTAACTGCCTCCTTTCCCTCCCTCACACCAGCTTCAATCTCCTCTCTCACCGCACCGGTTAACAACACATCCTCGATCAATGCATTGATCACGGGCACCATTTGCGCCGAATACGCGATATGGAGTCCGTCGTTGGTGTCGTTGTTCCGTGTACTCCGCATGGCACGGATATCGTGTGTCGTGGGAGGTGGTAGAGGATCGGGGAACGTGAAGCTGAACGGGGTTGCTGAACCAGGGAGGGTAGGAGGGGGAAGGTTGAGAGCATAGTCGTCTACCAATGAGACGTCACGGAGGGAAGCGAGCACAGGCCAGATTTTGTTTAGGTTGACGCCGAGGTTACGAATATCTTTGACGGCTGACTTGATTGCCTGTAGTGGAAAGGTGAATACATTTCGTCAGGGACAATGGGGAAAGTGGTGAAACCGGATGCCGAGTGCGTGTGTAGATACGTACGTTTGCGAGAGAACCTTGGAGTTCTTTGGCGAGTAGGTTGAGGAGTCCAACGAGGATAGATTTAACACAGAACTCGCTGACCCAACTGGCCGTTTCTCCGTCTTCATCACGGCCTTGGTGTCTTCCACCACCAATTTCTTCGAGCTCTTCTAGATTAGCCTTGGGTAGGCTGGGCTCGAAGAGGTCGGCGAAACGCAAAACGAACTCGCGGATATTGAAGCGAGCTTCGGCGTCTTCTAATGAGAGGTTGACGGGTATCGAGGTCCATTTGACAACGGGGAGGGGCTTGGCCTTGGGTTTCTTTGCAGCCTTGCCTTTGGTGGTGGAGGCAGAATCGGAGGAGCCCTTTGTCTTTGACTTGCGGTCCTTGTTCTTTTCTGCGGCGGAGGGTTTGGGAGCCGGTTCAGGGGGAGGTCTGCGGATTGTTCCCGCGCTCCTGTTTTGAGGCTATGAGGACAATGATGGGAGGAGACAAAAAGGAAAGGGACGGACCCCATGGGCTCGAGGCCTTTGGATTTGCGGCACCTGGGACAGTTGCATATGTCACAGCACTTGGGACACCTGGGATGCTATGAGTTTGACGCGGAAGAGAGGGCAGGGTGGCGCACTTGTAGATGTAGCCTGCAGAGTCGATGTGGCCAGGTTCCTTTTTCTGACTCCGAGCACGGTTGACAACGTCATCGAATTCCTGGTCGTAGCGATTCTTGAGGCAGAACTTGCAGAACTTGGCGACACAACGGCGCTCGCGTGGGGGTTTCTCCTTGTCTTTCTCCTTTCCCTTTTCTCTGTCCTTTTCCTTGTCCTTGTCCTTTTCCTTTTCCTTGTCCTTTTCCTTTTCCTTGTCCTTTTCCTTTTCCTTGTCCTTTTCCTTATCCTTGTCCTTGTCCCTTGAGCTTTGGTGGAGCTCGAGAAAGGTACACTGGATAGCGTCTGTGACATCACGCTTCTTGCTGCACTGGTGACAGTAGATGAAGCCATTGGGGTAGTCTGGACAAGCATTGGGCATGGGAATTGGGGCAGACGCGAAAGGCTTGTGCTTCGGGGGCTTGAGGGTGATTGTGACGGAGGGGACGTTGTTTCTGGGTTTCTTTGGGACGGCGGGCGCGGGATCATCGGGGTCGGTGAGCTTGCGCTTGAGGGAGGGGGGCTGGGGTTGGTTTGCCATAGAGAACAAAGGGACGAGGGTATTTTCCTTCAAGGAGAAGAGTGGCACGTGGATGGGCGGAGAGGTGGGCGGGGAGGAGGGTAAGGCGAGATTGGTTGTGCGTGTGGCCAGAGTCGAACGCGGAGGGTGAAGAAGGTCTGAAGAAACCGATGCAGACGAGCTCATCGCATGAGATGCATCCAGATCACAACTCCCGACTCCGCCACCAGTCTCACCCAAAAACACATTTGCTCATCAAACAACCGTAGATCTCGCGTTAACATACACGTGACGAAACACACGTGCTCCGCTTCCACAAAAAAGTTTCACCACCAACTCGACTCTCCCCGCACACCGCACATACCACCCGACTAGACTATCCCTCGTCATGGCCCATGCAGACCACACCCGTGACCCATGGTACGTCTTCACTTCACCCCCTTCATTCCCTTGTTCACCCCTCTTTCAGCCCCTGGGTTATCCTCAACGACTTTGGTGGTGCTTTCTCTATGGGTGCCGTCGGTGGTGGCATTTGGTATGGCATCAAGGGCGCCAGGAATTCGCCTCGAGTATGTCCATCCCAACACCTTCGCGTGTCGTTTTCTCACAATTCTTCTAGGGCGAACGCCTTGTCGGCGCCGTCTCATCCATAAAAGCGCGGGCTCCCGTGACCGGCGGAAACTTCGGTGTATGGGGTGGAATGTTCTCGACGTTCGACTGTGCTATCAAAGGCTGGCGGCAAAAGGAGGACGCGTGGAATGCTATCCTCTCGGGGTTCTTGACTGGTGGTTGCTTGGCTGCACGAAGTGAGCTGTTCCCCGCCCTTGCCCCCAGCGCTTCATATTTACTTCTTCCCAGGTGGTCCCAAATCAGCACTCGGCTCAGCCATTGCCTGTGGTATCCTACTAGGCGTCTTCGAGGGTGTCGGTGTCCTTATTTCGCGGGTTTTCAGCGAGGGCAACCGACCACAGATGGCACCACGTAAGTCCCGACGAACCACTAGACCCCTGCAAAATCCTTACACCACTCTCAGTACCTGCAGGCATGACACCACAACAACCATCATCACCAGTACCTGGATCTCAGTAGACGTTCCGCATATGTTTATCATACACCTTATCGCATATTGCCTCCTGCCACCCATCAATATGGTCCTACTTTGCCGTATGGTCTTATGGCCCCGCACGAAAACCTCGCACTTAATGACGGTGTATTGCACATTGCACCCCCTTCCACCACTCACTCGTTCGCCGGACTGGATAGATTCACGAGACATGTTGTCGTATACAGCCTTAATACCTCCTTTATATATTATTCATTTTCTCTTTGGCTCTCACAACCCCGTGTGTTGAATCTCAAACCTTCACGGATGCCCAAAAATGGGTGCCCTCGGGTTTCGGACCAGTCCAACCCGTATGGTAGGCGACTTTCCTTGCCTGTTACTATTCCCGACGCTCACCAGGAAAATCCCCAGGCAAGCTCTTATGCATTATGAATCGGCAACTTAACGAATGTTTTATTGCGACCATTTTGCCATCACGCCAGTTTTCGAGTCTGGTCTCATGACAGGCTTTGCCTCGGTCATTGCGCACACGGAAGCCAGGCGTTGATGCCAAGTTGATGCTATTTATAGACGATTCAACTCGAACAACGCATACTCTTCCAAAATGAACTGGCCTTTAGCAGTGCTTCTCTACAATTCGCACTCCGCGAAGCGCGTGGTGTCCTGGCATCTAGAGACGATGAAACTTTGTTGTCCGCTGCAAAATTTCTTCAAACCTCAGAATCAAAAGAAAATCCCGACTCTCCATCCATGCTGACGTCAATTCCCCACCAGCCGACGTCAGTCGGTCCACTCTCCTATATAACCTCTGCTTTGGCATTTTAACGCTTTTCTACTTTGTCGCCTCGACACTTCCACCACCATAACCCCAAATCGTTGAACCTTCCTCAGGACACAGCACAACATGCTCGATCCCTATACATCCCAGGCTTCTGCGACCACTGCCGGCACGAAGGAGAAGATCGATGGTGAGCTTAATTTTGTGATGAACAGTCTATATGCACAGCCTGGAAGGAGGGCTGCATGCTGATCACCTTCCATCTACTTCTTCATCGTTGTCTTTACCATATCCCATTTCTACCGCCGCATTTATTTTCATATGGGTTCTGGGCTCCACTAGGCTTGAAGGAAATCATATCCTCGACCCAGACCGCGATGCTCTCAACACGCTCGGCCGAAGGACATATCCATTCCAGGGCAATGACACCCGCATCCTGTATGTACTCACCCTACGCTCTTATCACACACCCAATAACTCGGTAACTTTGGTAACTTGATCCCAACTCAAATCCTTGCCTCCCTCCCCCCCCCCTGTCCCACTGGACCTTGCCTCGATCTCCTCCGGGGATCGTGATTCACGTACGAACATATAGCCAAGGAAGACAAAGACCTCAAGTTTGTCTTCCTCGCCAACAACGCTTCACACAAGTTTGACGAGATTAAAAACGACGACAACGCCAATGTTGCGTTCTTGAACACTAGCACTACTGCCTGGGCTTCGTATGTATTGAGTCCCCTTTTCATTTCCCCCCCCCCCCCTTTCCCTCCTTTTTCCCTGGCAGTAGTAACGCGGATAACTGATATGGAAACAATTAATACTAATCATTGTGCGGGTTTTCCTTTTTCTTCCTCTTCTCAGGATCGCGGGCAAGGCCAAGATCACTAACGATCCGGACGTGATTAAGAAGTATTGGTCGACTGGGTGAGTTTTTGGTCACGCTCTTGTCTGAAAGCTGACGTGGCGGGGATTGTCCGTTTCTAGCACTTCGGCTTGGTTTGGAGACCTCAAGGACGGCACTCACAAAGGCGATGCAAGCGACCCTCGTGTGTCCATCATTGAGGTTGTCCCCGACGAGATTCGTTACTGGTATCCAACCAAGAGCAAGGTCATGCGTGCCGTCGAAATTGGTGTCAACGCACTCACCGGAGAAGTCGCGTCCCCCGGTGAGTTGCGGACTTTGACTCCGCAAGAGGTCTGTACTTTTGTTGTCTTTCATTTGATCCCGAGGGAGAACGCGCACTTAACTCGCCATAATCTAGATCCATGGACAGTCTTAAAGCTTTCAAGCCACGTGCTGTTCACCTGTGTATTTGTACGGAATCCGTCTGTGTTTCAATAGCTGCGGAATAGCCAATATTTCCTTTCAAGGGTATTTCTGGTGGCGCTTCTATGTGTTACGACGGTAAGAGATCCCAGTCTACGATATGTCTCATGTAAGCTTCGGTGTTTTCGAAGACAGTGATCTGTCCACAAGTGTCTAAATCTCTCTGCCTTCTCGACTACAAATAAGCGCAGAGTTTTTCGAGGCAAAGCTCTAGACCATCACCTCAAAGGCAAAGTATGACCCGGGCATCAGGTAGCTGCTGGACGAGGCCGAAATAAACCAGGCCGTCAAAGTCCAAATGGCTACATCCGGCAAGTTCTTAGCCAAGAGCGCTTAATGTGGCAGATGTCGAAAGCATCTCTTAAACATCTCGTGCCGAGCGGGACGATAACAAAGCTAGTCCTGTTTCAGTCACTGGCAGTTTCACCACGACCCGCGGATGATCTGAATGAATGCAACTCTTTGCGTGTGGTGGCGTGCTGGAAGGATGAGGACGGTGATCTTGATTTCCTATCCTGACTCTAGGATAGTTTATGCACTGAACTTTCCAGGGACAGTCAAAAAGCAAGAGGGAGTCCACATTGTCCAAGTGTCTGTAATCCCAAATCCTAATCCTCTTCGTGCTTGAACCAATTCTCTTTCAACGATACGATCCTCCGTAATGCTCACCAGACTCTTTCCAGAGATACTCTCGTATATCATGGTTCTTGCGCAGGGATCGCCGCTCCACTCCATATCCGTGGATGAGATCGATTCGGACCTGGATACACCGCCACAACCCTTCGAAATCACGATAACGCACGTAAACTCCCATCTGCGCACCGTTGCACTGCATACTTGCAAACTCTGGTCGTTTATCCACGTCGACACAAGTGTGCAGAGTGCGAGAACGGTCGTTGAGAGGACAGAGGCGTATTTGCGCAGGTCGGGTGGACACTTGTTGGACCTGAGAATCGAGTTGAATGGGTCTGTGGGGAATTATAAAAATGAGGTCGATTTGCAGCGGGCAATGGAGATAATTGGGGCGGGATCAAAAAGGTGGAGGCGGTTGACGATTGTGGCCGAGCGTGAGGGGACTGCAGGCGTATGTGATGCTGTTACTGCGAGGCTCAGCGGAGCTGGTGCAGCGGGGGAGAGTCTGGTGCCTGAGCTTGAGTATCTCTCCGTTTCGGTGGATTACATCGACGAGACACCTGAGACAGGCATCAATGGCAACGAAGCACCCGGACCACCGCACTTCCATCCACATCCCCATCTAGGCGAAAATCCCGCCTCCACCGCCGGCGCTGTGGGAACACAATTGGCACAAATCCCACTCACAACACGTCTTTCTAAGCTCTCCTTTCTCCGCCTTCGCGGTCTCGCAATATATCTTTTTCGCCCGACTCTCCTCCTGTCCCTCCGGACGTTGCATTTGGACCAAACGAAGGCAATACCGACAACGTACACATTATTCGGTCGGATCGTAGCCGCGTGCCCTGTACTAGAGCACTTGTCGGTTTATGGAGATATCGTCATGCCTTCAATGGCTGGAGGTGGTGGTGCTGGGTTGCCTACACCATTCCCAGTACTTGGCGGTGGGCAGATACAACACCATTATCAACAAAATGGGTCAAGCAGTAGTGCAAGCGGAGGGGGATGGAGCCCAAGTGTGAACACGGACGGAAAAGGATGTGATAGGGTTATCCGGTTGCCCGAACTTCGGTCTTTGCGAATATGCGGGACGCAAGGCATGGTATATAAAATCCTCCTGTCCCGACTTGAAGCACCGAGGTTGGCAAGTTTGGTACTCAAGGATGTACAAGAACGTGACCTTGACCCACTCTGGGAGGAATCTCTCACCGCCCCTTCTATCGTTAGAGGTGTCGGAAGCTTCATGACCAGACCGGCGCTGCGATTTACGCAATTGCGGTCATTGATCATAAGCAACTCAAACCTCTCCGACTTCGCCTACCGACGCTTGTTTAGAGCCTTTCCCTCCATAACAGAGTTCGCGTCATACTCATCTATGGAACCTGACATCGCGCCAAAGTTATTGATTGGCAAGGGGGCGGACGTTCCATGGCCAGATTTATATGCATTGACCTTTATATTCGATGTGGACTTGGACATGAATGATGTCGCGATAGAGGAGATCTTGAGGCAGCGGAGGAAATATGGGTGTCCCATACACAGACTGTGCATTGGCGTGGCTGAATTGGATGAAGGCGACGCGCCGGAGAGGAGGGTGTCTCTGGTGCAGGGTGCGATTGTTGTTGTGAAGAAATTGAGCGAGTTCGATATCTGGCCAGAGGACCGGGCGTATCCTGACATTGATGACGTTTTGTTCTGAGTGCTTTATTGTCTGTTGTTACCTGAGTTATCGTCCGTACGCCCGCCTGAGTACATCAGTCATTGAATAATGGTTGGAAACCCTAGGTGGAATGTTTTAGTGCTGTCCATGATATGCAGCACACACGAACCTTTTGTGTTGCCTGTGTGGGTCCGAAGCCCATGTCATCCATAAGCTCGAGGCTCTCAGGGGTTTCATCCACTTGCATTCCACTCTCTTTCTCACCCTGCTTCAGGTCAGACGTTCCTCGCGTTTGTGATGGTGAGAAGTCGACCTCCTCGCCACCTTCCCCAAGAAGGGCATTCAACTCTTCCATCGTTCCAATATCCCCCAAACCTGCCTGTTTGAGGAAGTTATTTTCAGCGATTGAAAGTTGGGATGACGGCAGAAACAAAGGTTCTTGTTGTCCCTGTCGCTTCTTTGGAATGGATGACTGAGAAGGCTGATGGGCTGGGACAGGGGGCGTTTGGAAGGAATCTGGACCTCGGAATGACGGTGGCGGCATCGATTCTGGGACACGAGATGATTGGCGAGATTGGGGAGTGTATCCGGAATCCGTGTCTGCATTAACCTTCTGAACAATTTTCATGCTCCTTTTTGGCCGTTGTATGTCCCCTGGGGTATCTTCTCTGTCCCGTTTTTTATTAGACATTGGCCGGTAATTGTTTTGGGACGCGGGAATTGGAACCCCAGGAGGCTGGCTCGTCGCGATAACAAAGAGGCCTTGGGTACAATCGCCTTCTACGTCGATGTATAAAGGCGCAGTGGTGTCCGTGAAACGCATGTCGAGAGATAGGGTCATCGACTCAGCATAAGCGATTGTTGCCTATGAGCACTTTCCTAAGTAGTCTTGGGTATTTGTGACGCAATAGCTTACGTTGAATTCGCGAAGATGGAACGCAATGACGATGGTAGACATATGTAGGTCATATGCATCAAATTCCTCGGCACTGATGGTCAATTCCGTCGAGATCTGACCTTTGCCTGCCGAGTAATTAGGCAAAAGGGACGATATACCGGCAAGCGAGAACATCGTACCCTTATCCATTGAACTTTCGCACGTCTTGAGGCCAACTTCCGAGTCGGAAAACGTCCATATAAGTTGCGGGTCAGCCTTGGCTCCCTTCTGCATTGGAAAATGCTCAAGCATGTTACGAAGGGCACCAGGACCAATGTTAATTCGAGCTTGATTAGGGGTATCGGGTACGCCAGGCGCCAGTAAAGCCACTGGAATTGAGAGAACTAGGCGATGAGTTTTCACAACACCTGTGGCTTCGTTTACAGTTGATTATCAAGCCAAGGAAGAAGACGAACCGTGCTTGCACAGCAACTTCACGACCAGCTTGCTCTCTAGGCTGTCGACCTCTTCGTCTGACCCTTCAGCTCCATCGGTTCCTTCAACAATGGACAGTTCACACCGCTCAACAGACCTTTCCACTGTTCGGTGCTTCAAAATGGACAGCAAATTCTGACCATTCCCATAAAGATTGCCCGCTTCATACGTGGGTGTATGCGTGACATACCTTGGTTAGGAGTTGCCCCTTCACAGTCTGCACCTCCTCTAGATCATCATCCTCATCGAAGGTATTCCTTTGGTGGGGCTTCCCAATATTATACCTTGAGAAGAATTCCTTCTCGTACTTGAACCGACAAAAGGCGGACTGCGCAGAGTTCGTTGTAGATAGTGATAACGAGTCGGGATACCCGCATATAGTGAGTTCATCACCGTATCTCGAAAGACATGTGAGGGCCCTCGTGAAGGCTACAAAGTTGTGTTAATTGGGTCATCGTTATTTTCAGAAAGGATCGGACCCCGTACGTTTGAGAGCCGAAGCATCAATTGTTGCTTGCATGAATTATCGCGAATGAGCAGAACTATAACGAGCGTCGTCTACCTCTGCAGTAGGGATGCAATTCCGAGATGTGCGAACCATGAAATCATTTAGTATAACCACGGCCCTTGGCACGCGTTGTTGATATATGTTTGACACAAGCCTCGCCTCTACATACTTAGTCCTTTTCTTTGTGGAGCTGTGCTGGTTTCGGCGACCGCCCGCGGCGGTTCCTAGTTGCGCCTGGGTGACGCTAAATTCTAGGAGTTCCCAGGGGAAATGCTTTTACGCATGCCCGTAGGCAGTGTGGGGCTGTGGTTAGCCGTGGTCGTCGTCAATAACCCTTTGTGTGTCTAGTCAACTACCCACTAAAATCCCTAAACTCCTTGGTCAGTCTGACGGAAGGTCGTTTTCGTTTTCCAGAATTCAGCACCAGGTCCTTTTGATGATAGATTGCCTTATTGCCTTCCCACTGAACCTTCTCTCGTTGGTGTGGAGGCAGTCCATCCGTAATCTTAGGTTTAATTTCCATCTCAGCTGGCTTAGTATATGCTTTTGGTGTTGCAAGCCGGGGCTTACACAGTAGTAGGACGATCAAGTTTCTCAGACTTAATTAGGAAGTAGTACAAAAGGCGAGTTGCAAGTAGGATAGTCACTCTCTTCTTCCCCCGTCTCGAATACACCCTCAAGTTCATCGCAGATCCGTGTCTCCCTCCAGTGAGGCCGAACGTACTGTATACGGCGGCTTTTCAGGTGTGGCCATTTACTGGGGTTGTCTTCGTGTCCTATTACCCTTGCACACCTTAGGGTCCATATTTGGTACGCAGCCTTGGAGATTAGTACTCGGTAGAGCCAGGTTTTTCCAACGTCGATATTGCCTTTCCTGTCTCTTATTTTGAATGAGGCGCAGCCTATGACTTCCCCATAGCGTGGTTCTGTCCAGGCTGAGTTCCTTTTCCTTTCCAATACATACATACTTAGTCCTTGGTCGATTGATTGATCCCCCTGTCACACATCAAATTCCCTCATCAGTATCAAACGACTGCGCTTTTGAATACATAGCCCGAAAACACATCTGACATCCGGTTGAGGGTTTTCAGCCAAACTCCTCACCGATACCATCCGCAGTCCTCCGATGATCTGGTAGTCCTCAAATCATGACATTCTTTCTCAACCGCGCGGTAAGTGTTTCGACAACTACTGCTATTATTACAATTGTTATCACTTACTACTCGCTTCACTGACACTCTGCGCTCATATTCCTCTCTGGGTTTATGATTCCTCTCCCTCGACTTGAGCAGGCTCTTGATTTTCTGGAAACACTGGACACCGCAGTTCTTGCTTCTCATGTTCGCGAAACATAGGTTTCATCGTCATATTCTCAGAGTGGCAGTACATGATGATCCGACGCGGCATACTTGTTTTTCCTGTCGACAACTGGTGCTGCGGTGCCGATACTGTAGCTGTTGTGCCCTGCACGCCTATTCAATACAATCTATTAAATACTCGCACACCTTGGGCGACTTGAGCTCCATCCAACCTTGGTTTCCCCATCTCACATAACTCTCCTCGAAGGCACTGGTAATCTGCAATGTCCTTTCCCTCGCCTATTGGAGGGATCCCATATCCAATTGACTTTGGACCTTCAGTAACCTTCGCCATCGCATATGGCTGTCTTCTGCCGTTGGTAGCATACAGGTTCTTTGACAAGAACAGCAGAACAGTACTCCTTATTGGCAGCTGCTGTTTTACAATAGAGAGGTGAAGAGAACGTCTCCACCCACAGCGCCTGTCGCAAGTTCTAATACTTCTTTACGTAGAACTGTCGCTTTTTCCCTACGTGCCATGGAGTCCAGAAATGCGTCGAAACGTTTTTCTCTAGGCCTGATAACCTACTTCCAATCAGACCTAGCACTGGGCTATATTAGCATCGCAGCCGACCTAGGCAACCTCCTCCGCACCCTGCTGGTAACCGCAACGTACGGGTCCAATACGTATATCCAGTCGACGGAAGCACAGTCTCGGTATCGCTTTTGGTTGTCTACTGCCAAGTTGGCCGGTGCAGAGGATGGATCCCTAACCCTCGGAGCGAGACGAAGAGAGTTCCCCAAGAAGCCTCCTGAAGGCACCCCAGATGATCCACAGACTAGGTCCCGAGTACGGGGAGGAACAGGTGCGATTGGGCTTGCATTTTTGGCAGCAACTGCTACTGGGATAGCCGCTGCGGCCGCCTATAAGAGTGTTGTCAGAGGTGAGATAGACACACATAAGAACATCGTCTTGCGGTTAGTGCCATACCGCTGTTGTTGTTGCCCGAGATTGAAAACTGAGACAAATTCTCTTTGCAGGTATGCCAGTAGTGCTGTTGCATTACTTGTTACCTCGTGGATTGTTTGCGCCTCCGCGTGGGCATATTTTTCTCTGAGGAGAGTCAACAGACAAGGTTGCGTGATCGCGTTCACCATCTCTTCTTTGATGGTGAGTAACCTCCTTCGAAAAACCTGGCTTCTTCAGTAACAAACACCATCTAGTGTGTCATTGCCATTTATCGCCTCTGCGTAATGCACAATACCATGGAATCCCTGCAGTCAATTGCACCCGGATCGCTTAATGGCGTAGGAGACAAAGCGGCATTTTACATCTTCCACGTTTTGCCAGAATGGCTCAGCTCGTTCCTACTCTTTACATGTCATACAAGACGGATATTCAGCACAGGCCTGGTAGGTGACTGGCGCTGGAGGGACGAGACTCCAGAGGAATTACAAAAGAGGTTAAGGAAGGAAGCTACCCACAGGGAGAGGCTACAACTACGAAACCTCAAAGACCCTGAACTTGGGATTAGAAAGTGATGGTTATGTATCGTTCGATGGCCTGACCTTTGCTGCCTCTCTTATCATTCGTGTATTCATTGCCGAATCGTCTTTTTGTTGCGGAGCTTCTGGATACATCATAGACATGCCCTATTGATACATACCTTCATTCATTGGTTATCTTCTTCTTTCCTTTTCTTATGACATTCACTCCTTATCAACGCTCAGAATATTTTCGTTAGCCGCCTTGCCTGCACACCTTAGTTTCGCCTCGTGAATACTAAGGTAAGTTACTGTATACCAACAGTACCTACATAGTTTATTATGTAACTATCCATTCAGTTTTATTCTTACCATCGACTGACTGGAGTTCGGATGGTCACATCAGCCACGGCTTCCCAGCCAGGTTTTTTCGACGGCGAGTGTGACTGAGAGCGACTTTCATCTTTTCAGCTCGTCCGTCAGTCTCTGCAGCCGCTTCATGTTTGGGCATCATAGTGCACGCACAATAGTTAGAATGTTTAACAAAAATAACGACAATATTTGGGCAATTTACATGGAGTGTGGAATAAGGTACAAGTGTTCATCCGAACTGGGAGCACATCCGAACTCCGGTCAGTCGATGGTACCTCTACCATCCACTCCCTCCTGGTCTTTACATTACAATGGTTTCTTTAAATATTGTGCCGCGTAGGAGGGCCTCGAACTCTCCAGAAGTAGCCAATGTCCTTATTTTGCGTGTAGCATTCGATTCAGTTATGCACGAGTTCCACATGGCGTGGGGTATATACCAGAATCGAAAAGAAAAGTTCGGGAGCGAAGGGGATCCAAACAAGCGCAGGAGATGTGACGGCTGATAACGGGGTGGTGCCCGTTGTCGCTAAGCCGCCGCTTTCCCGCAACGTCTCCTGAATGACCTGTATGAGCTGAATATCCCCAGACACCTCATGTTTGCGAGTTACCCCTCATGTAATTCCTCGTTCATTGCCGAACCTGTCTATAAACAGCAAACATCTATTACGTGAGAATAACGGGTGTACTACTGAACGAGGTCTTAAAATTCATCTATGTGAATAGTGGTATCAACACTGAGCCGTGGTGTGATTTGGTATCAAGTAAAGCCTTCTGGGAACAGCAGTGGATCATCACCAATGATAGTAACTTTGTCTACGATCACGAGTCAGTATGGTCCTATACAATGCTGTACATACATAGTACATGCCAGCGCTACCTGTACCCTGTGTAGCAATAATTCTCTGAGAAATTTGAAGAGCTGGAACTGTGAATGATATAACAAGAAAACTAGGGATGGCTTTAGATTTATGCTTGCACCAAGGCACCAATCCCTCAGCTGCTTGAACGGCCGAAGGCCGACTTTGGATATACCTTGAATCAACCCACCATAGAGAGCCCGAACTCACACAAGAAAATTCTGCAGAATATTCAAGGTATAGAGTTTGGACTGCCCCTCCGAGCATTGGTGCATTTAGATACTTATTGGGATACATGTCAGTGGATGTCTAGACTATCCACCTGCTATTCAATATCCAGCAGGAAAAACGCACATCGCTAGACCCTGGGGGCGGGACTGTCCTGCCTTGCCAGGCCTGATGCGCCCAAAACTAATCCCGGCCTGACCACCGACGTGCTAGCCGAAGGATTGGCGGAGGCTGGTGTCGGTTGTGTAGCACTCCGAGTGCCAGGAGGTGCAGGCCGCTATCTCACCGAATCAAGCCCTGACTTGTT
Organism: Podaxis pistillaris; assembly: GCA_018524465.1. Taxonomy (NCBI): domain Eukaryota; kingdom Fungi; phylum Basidiomycota; class Agaricomycetes; order Agaricales; family Agaricaceae; genus Podaxis; species Podaxis pistillaris. The sequence goes on along the minus strand of JAEUWN010000704.1, from coordinate 614,957 downwards.
CGGATCCCTTCGGTTCCGAACTTTTCTTTTCGTTTTTGGTCCACCCCGCGTGGCGTGCTTTTCAAGCATGGAAAAGGCAAGGTGACCATTACTCACAGGTATACCCTATATGCGTTATACACTCAGGCCTAGAGTACCTAAAGCCAGGGGCGTTGCCCATGGGTCACGGCAACGATCGCCCGTCTGGTCATAGGTATGATCTCATTCCGATACGCCCGATGTTACGCTACTTGCAGCGGATGTGGTCATACTTGTCCCTTCATTGAATAAACTCGGTTTCACGGAACAGGAGTCTGAGCCAGGTCCGAGTTAAGGATGGCCTAGTGGCTTAGGTTTATAAATAAGTAGTTGGTGTGTGGTGAGCGTTCGTCCGACTGTCGCCTCCATCGTCCAACATACCTCGGGAGTCAAATTTGCCGATGCTTATTTCCATATGGATCGTCGTGTACAGCTCCAGCGAGGTAATCATGAACATGGATGATCGCAATGATGCACTGAGCTGGTGGAAGGCTTACAATTGTGTTACATGTGTAGGAAACAGCATGAAGTCGTCATGGTTTGGCAGAGATCCAATTCGATTCACAAGCCCTTTCTGGTACTGAATAATCCGGATGACCGGCTCCGCTGAAGTATACATGTGTGTTGTGGTGGCGAAGATGTGAGAATCCAGACAAACAGTTGCTATACCTATAGTGATTATCGCCATCCATCAATATCAATACTCGTTTGACTGATTGCGTAAGTGGTCACTGGTTGTAAGGGTTGGGCGGGTCGGCTAGGCCGATTTACATAATCGCTCGCACTTTTCGAGTTCTGAAAATAGTTCTGCGAGGTCCCACGTGAACATTTGAACTTGTTTCTTGCATTCCCTGTGCCTTGTGTCATCACTCGTGGTGATGTTCTCTGGCAATAACTTGGGCTGTTTTCGACTCCCTGAGGCCTGCGATCGAGGCCTACATTCCTTGTAAAAATTATAAAAATGGATCCAAGACCAAAACCGACTAATTTATTTGAATCGGAAGATTGAGACTAGGGGCGAACAAAGCGGCATCGCCGCCGTAGACAAGCCGCTATGGGCCGCTATGACATTTGGGATGGTATAGTCTTGGCAGGGATATTCGGATCTCGATTCATCGAAGCGTAGTATGACCATGACTGGTCATACTTATGCTTTCGCCGTTGACCATCTTTTCGGTTTCCCCGTTGACCCGCTCTTCGGAGTCCATCTCAACGCATTCACATTCTTTTCTTCCTCCCTCATTTTCCCCCTCCTCACGCCTTCCATCTTTCCATCTTTCCACTTCTTTCCACTTCTTTCCTCTCCTCCTCTCCTCCCCTTCCCCCGCTCTCGTTCTGCCGTTATAATGCAGGCGCTCCTGCGTCCCCTGGCGGCGCTTTACCTCTCCGCCAGTCTCGTTGGTCTCGTAGATGCCCAGGCGGTTCTCCCTCCCCCTGGTCAGCCGACTCGAAAGGGAACTATCAACAGCTTCGAGATCATAGGCGATAGTCTTGTTAGCGCTCAACAGGTGTGCTCATCGCTTCTCCACTTTTCATGGGGCAAATGTACTCATTGAGGCTTGGTAGCTGTTCGTCGGTACACCAGACAAGGTGTACATCGTGGACAAGGTGGAGGGTAACCCCACACAGATAAACGGTCACCCTGCATGGGCTTCTGGTACGTCATACGCCTCGCCATCCGTGTAGCTCCAACCAATTCAACCCCGGTTACGCTACGCCCGATAGAGTGGGCGCTTGGAGCAAATACGCAGCGGCCGATGGACGCGCTCACGAACTCATTCTGCGCTGTGAGTATTTGTTCACCTTAGCCTGGGATGGAACTCCCTATTGAAGACACGGCTGATGATCACAAATTTAGGGCGGGAACGTCCTCGGCAATGGAACGTGGTTAAACGTTGGTGGGAATCAAGCCGTTACTTATGGTGGTAATCCGGCGCCTTCACAAAACGGAGGCGGTCCGTATGATAATCCGGATGGTCGAAGATCGTAAGTAATAATCGTATCCCACGTTGCTTCTGGACGTGTGTGTGTTGATGACACTGAGATAGTATTCGGTACGGGGTATATTCGGTTCGAACGCGTGTTCTGCGCGCGGCGGTGGGTTTAGCTCACCTTGGTCTGCAGGTTGTTGAATCCTTGTGACGATGGGAAATGTGATTGGGTTCTTTCTCCGCATCAGTCAGACCAGAGGTGGTATCCTACCCTGTAAGCTCTAGCCCGTTTGCGGCGCCCAAGGTGTGAACTGATAAGAGGCACTCGGCAGCGAAACCCTGGAGGATGGAACGATGATTATTGTGGGTAGAAGCTCCTATCTCCGCTGCCATATGTTCATTAAACTTTAAACTTCATGAAATCTCAGCTTGGTGGATGTAGACTTGGAGGTTACGTCAACAACCACCAACAAGATAATCCAACCTACGAGTTCTTCCCTCCAAGGGGAGAGCCCGTCTATTCGCCAATCCTTGCAAGCACGCTCCCTGCAAATCTGTATCCCCTTACATGGCTACTTCCTTCCGGACTTTTGCTTTTGCAGTCGAATTGGGCAACAGTGCTTCTGAACTACAGAACCCACGAAGAGACGCCACTCGATAATATCCCCGATGCTGTCCGCGTGTATCCTGCCAGTGCCGGAACTGTCATGCTCCCGCTGACCCCTGCAAACAACTGGACTGCTACGATCTTGTTCTGCGGCGGATCGAACGTCCAGCCCAAACAGTAAGCCTCCTTCGATTCGGACTCAATTTTTTCCCCTTCTGACCATGTGGTTCGATGCAGGTGGAGATCCCCTAGTTTTATTGTGCCAACATACGCTGCCTCAACTTCATGTGTCACTTTGACGCCTGATGTCTCGGGTTCATATGTTCAAGATGATCCACTTCCGGAGGCGCGGACAATGGTCAACCTCGTTTTCCTCCCAGACGGCAGAGTGCTCGCCGTTAATGGTGCCAAGTTGGGTATGAGAGTCTAATTCATTCCTTGCAAGCAAAGCTGTTTACTAAATATGTGTCTTCTTCGTGTTCCTTTACAGGAACGGCTGGATATGGTAATGACAGCTGGGCCATTGGGCAGTCATATGCGGACAATCCTGTATTGACGCCTGTGATTTATGATCCTAGTGCACCCAGCGGTCAGCGTTGGTCTGCGGAAGGCCTGCAGGCTAGTACTGTTCCACGCATGTATCACTCCTCTGCAACGTTGCTTCCAGATGGTAGGTCATTTGCAAGGATGTTACCAAACTTTTGACTCAAAATAATGTCTGGTGTTAGGTTCAGTCTTTGTCTCTGGATCGAACCCAAATGCGGATTACAACGTAGGCCCCAAGGTCAAATACCCCACTGAGTACAGGACTGAACTATTCTATCCTTCGTATTACAACGAGAGGAGGCCACAACCGAAAGGTCTTCTCTCGCAACTTTCTTACGGCGGACCTACCTTCGATATCCAACTCGATGCGGATGACCTCTACGGCGATGTCGAGAACGCCAAGACCGCTCGCGTCGTTATCATTCGCCCCGGGTTTTCTACTCACGCTATGGTGCGTCTACTTTTCGCATGTCACAGATGTGATAACTAACTGGTCGCGTTTGATGGACAGAGCATGGGCCAGCGTTACGTGCAGCTCGAGAACACGTACACCGGTTATGACAACAACACTGCAACGCTCCACGTCCGTCAAGTTCCGCCCAACCCGGCCATCCTGGCACCAGGACCCGCGTTCATTTTTGTCGTGGTGAAGGGCATACCATCTGTTGGTATGCAGGTGATGATTGGATCTGGACAGTTGGGCAAGCAAGAGGTTCTGCCTCAGGGCGATCTCCCCGGGTCGTTGATTGTGGAGGTGCCCGGTGGTAAAGCAGAGAATGCTAACAATGCTGCTCTCGGCCTTCTAGATGCTGGCTTTTTTGGGTTGTGGCAGTGGGCTGTGTGTGCATCCGCGTTGGCTCTCGGTGGGGCTCTTGTTGGTTGGTAACCCTTCCTCCACTGAGTTTCCTGCAGTTCACATTGACATTGCTATGTGACTTTTTTCCGATCTCTGTACGGATTTTCTTTCTTCCGTTTGCCCGCGTGCAGACACTTTCCTGGACGTGGATCTTTGATGAGTTTTAAGTCAGCATCTAACGTTTTACGCCTTTTGATCACGGACTTCAATTACCATCACGAACTCTTCTTTCGCAGGAACTTGATTTTTTTTTTTTGCTTCATTCACACTATGGGTGTCCTTTTACCTTAGTAGTGGTCTCCTAGACGCACTCTACTCACTCGTTGTGAATTCCCGTTCATTCATGTATACCCTAGTATTACTTAGCTGTTGCAATGTAAATAATGCGTTACAAACATGTTACAGTGTTAATATCTGGTGTTATTGATCGGGTATGCGGTGCTTTCGGAACAGAGGGCATGACCGAGGGAAGACCGAAACGAGCGTTTGTATTACTGGGAATGGCAAGTGAGATAAGAAGAGGATGGGTGCCAAGCGAACGTGTATTCTCCTTCTTCATCCCCACCACCTGTCATCCATGCACAACAACCGTCGTCCTTTCACTAATACCATCTCCATCCCTGGCCCTGCTGACCAGAAAACACCTACTGTCGTCCACCCGCCACCACGCCAGAAATCCATGCATGTCAGGAGGGTCACCCTCACGTCCAAGAAGAATTGGTGGCTCGGTATGTCTCCGTAGTCATTTCTCCTCCACTTAAACCCCGCTCACGCGTACCATTCAGTTGAAATGGACGAGGAGGAAGAGACAAAGAGCAATGCGAGCGTCAACTCGTTCTCCTCCTCGGAAGAAACTGCAGTAGAGCCTGTCTACGATTACAAGCATGGTATCGACCAGGTTCACCATTCCAATATCGTTCAAGAACAATCCCCACCACCGTCCCCGATATACAACCCCCCACGCCATCCAACCTCGATCTTTTCTTTCCCCACACCCACGGCGTACTCCGCTCCCCCCAACCCCACTGCCAGCCTCACCCCAATCGCACATGGATCAGCCTCGGAGTTGTTCAAATGCATTGTTAAGAAACCAGATGTTATCCAACTCGAGATCAATGGCGAGATGCAGTCGAATGCGTCGGATGTGACAATCCAATTCCTTGCGGAGTTAAGGGTGTACACCACACTCGACCGCCACCGGAATATATGTGCGTTTTTGGGATCATTGGAGAATGTCGGGATGGTGCTGGAGTACGTTGACGGAAGGACGCTCTATGATGTGATTACTGCACGGCCGCCGTTGACCAAGGAGAAGAAGATCGACTATCACAATCAGCTATTGGACGGGCTGACGCATTTACACTCGTATCGGCTCAGCCATGGTGATCTTTCGTTGCTGAATGTGCAGGTTACGCATGAAATGGATACGATCAAGCTGCTCGATTTTGGACGTTCGGTGTCGGCGGACTCGATCTTCAAGTCCCCCGACGATGAGCCAGTCGATCCGTTCGCATATCTGCAGAAGAAACAGGCCCCCAACTCGAGTAACGCCACTACTCCAAAGGCGCTCCAACCGAGGGTCGAACAGATTCACCCTGGGACGCGACCGTTTTCGGCGCCAGAGATCCTGAGAGGCGAGTGTCAGGATCCGCTGTTGGCCGACGCGTATAGTTTTGGAATGATCCTTGTCTGCTTGGATCGGTGTGAGAGCATTGATGTGAAGCCTTGGGATCAGAGGAAGGATAAGCTGCCGAAGGATCTGTTTAACGGCTGTGAGGTGTTTGAGGAACGTGCGAGGGAGTATTTGAGGAAGTGGAATGAGGGACGAAGGAGGCTTGTGAAGAGTGACATGTTTTCATAGGCTCGGGCACTTTAAGCACTCGACCTTGGTGGAGTCGACGATGGAGTAGGTGGGGAGGAGGGACGAAGAAGCATATCACCACAACTCTTTTTCTATCTCTCAACGACAGAATGGTTCACGCAATACTGCAACGAGTTACTCAGGACCCTGGGCTTACATCGAACGACGTGCAACTATCTACTTCGGGAACGCTGGATGCCGGCGAAGACCTGGACTAGATACCTCACACAGTGCACTCTGGGACAACTGAAGACGACAGTTAAGGCGCGAACGTGCGGACCCCGATTCGGATAACCGGGAGGCGGTCAGTCATCTTGCGCCACGCTGTCGGTTTCAACTTTCTTTACCTGGAGTTCTTGGACCCCCTGTCGATTGTTAAGCGGATAGCTCGCGCAGTTTGTTGGAGTAATAATGAAGACTAATAATAGGGGAGACGAGATTCGCGAAGAGAGGATATATCCAACGCTATGGCTAGCCCAGAGCGCTGGCACTGGGTCTAGTGACTTGACCAGTGTTCCTTCGACAACCGGCATTTAGTGCCCTTTCTTATTTATCATTCGTTGCTACCGTTCAATTTCTTTGTTCAGGTTCGTGCAACTCCACACCACTCAGTACTTAATCCTCTTTTTCGTTTACGATTTTTCATGATGTGTTTACGATTGTGCCAGCCTGTATCAATACATCTCTCAATGTTCGCATTTGGATTTTTATTTTCCAGAACATGACACGTCGGTCAGCTTGCCATTTCTTTTAGTCGGGTCAACTAACTCATTTCTTAGGCGCTAGGCGAGTATACTGGGCCTTACGCGGGTAGCTTGGCGTTGCAATAATGAAACGACACCAAGAACTTAGGGGCGCTGGGGACGCTGTCAGGTTGAGTCCCCTTCACGTCAGATTACATTCGGACTATCCTGTTGTTGATTCAATTACCAGGTGAAAGCCTGCGACATCCTGGTGTGATGGTCAAGTGTTTGACTTGAAGAACTAAAGAACGCAAAAAAACAAGCTGTCCTCTACCGTGGAGGAAAGAACGCAAACTTTTGTGCTTTGAGTTAATAATGCTGACGAGAACGTAATTACCAGGATAGTCAACTAGGTTTGAACGCTTGGAAGGAATCTACTTCCTCATTGGCTGATTTGACCCAGACGACAGCAAATGCGATGAAGTTATATACCACGATGGGTCGGGTCCTGGAAACATACGACTGGGAAATGATCAGAGTTTAACTCTAGCTTCTTTATCCCCAGACCTTCGAATGGTTCCGGACCTCGTAACGACCCTCCTATTCTGCGCACGCCCAAGCAACGGTCCATCATCCACATCCCTCAGGTAATACGACCAATCTGCGGTCGAGTCCATCTCCGTCTGCGAAAATCCATTCCCCAAATATGCAAATCGGTTCTTGCCGATGTAGCTGAAATTCCAATCCTCGTACCGAGGTTCAGCCATCATTTCGAGATAATGCAAAGTACTCCCGACCCATAACGCCGTGACTTTGCCCGTTGCGCTGTTGCTCTTGTACCAAGATTGACACTCGTATTCCCAGACCATCCGCTTCATGTGTGCATCTTTGTGTTCCATAAAGTCTTGTGCGGCTTCGAGTTTCGGAGAGACGCTGTGGATGTTTTCGGTTTGAAAGCGGTTGATGAATTTTAACATATAGTCAGCCTGAGTCTCTGTGAATCGATTGACTCGTCAGTTGAGTGGAATCGTGATATGACGGAAATGCAACGCACCCATGGCGATGAGCAACGGGCCATTACCGACAGGGCTGTTCGGTCCAACGAACACGAAATAATTAGGGAATCCAGGAGCGGCCAGTCCAAGATAATTCACTGGTTCATCCTTCCACGCTTCCGCCATTGATCGCCCATTCGACCCAATAACCGGGAACCTCGGGATATAACTCCTGTCGAATCCCGTAGCACAGATAATAATATCCGCTGCATATTCTCTCCCATCATCACTGATACATCCCTTCGCCGTGATCCCCTTCACACCACTCAAGACCACCTCCGTCTTCTTCTCCACCAATGCTTCGAGGTACCCAACCCCGGGTGTTACCCTCCTGCAGTCCACGCCCCACTTCGGTATGATTTTGTCTTCGAGGCCTGATCCTTTGAGTTTCTCGGCCATGGCTTCGCGCATATTGGAAGTCAAAGCTTTCTGCATAGGCGAATCCTTTAAAAAAAGTGGATAGAGTCCGTGAATGCCCGAGTCGAGTTCTCTGAGGTGTTTTTCGAGTTTCTTTGGGTCAGACGTGAATGCTCGTTTTTCTTCAGGGGTGTAGTAACGTTGTTGGAACGCTTGGGTTGGAAAAACCCATGTTGCGGAACGATTAAAAACGGTTACCTTTTTGACTTTGGGAAGAATAGCAGGGAGGACTTGGATGGCTGATGACCTGAAATGATTTCATCGGTCAACATAGTTGGCGAAATGACGAAGGAACGTACCCAGTTCCAATCAACGCCACGGTCTTGTCTGTGAGATCAAGGCTCCTGTCATACTTTGCCGTATGTAGGATTCTCCCTTCGAATTTATCAATTCCAGGAATATCAGGCCATTTCCATGCATTCAAGACACCGGTCCCGTTGATAAAGAAGTGGCACCAGTCGCGGGTGGTGCTTCCAGTCTCGAGGTCGGTCACGTCGATATTCCATTGACCCTTTTCATCGTCCCATCCGGCACGAGAAACAAGTTTCTTGAATCGACAATATTTGCGAAGGCCGTATTTGTCGGTGAACCGGGAGAAGTAGTCGTAAATCTCATCGGAGCCTGCGTAGACAGACGACCAGTTGGGATTTGGCTCGAAGGACCAGACGTAGGCATGCGCTGCAATGTCGCAGGCACAACTAAGATAGATACACGTTCAAGTCAGCCACAGGACCAAGTGATGAAAAGTGAAGGATAAATACCCCGGATATTTGTTCTCAAGCCATGTACCACCGATGTCCTCGTTTTTCTCGTACAAAATCAGCTCGAAATTCTCAAAGGACCGCTGTAACTTGTAAGCGAATAGGAGACCGGAAGCGCCAGCTCCGATGCAGATTACTTTCAGGAATCGTTGGTCGTGAATTGGCTTATCCCGCCAAGGATTAGGTGGAATATTCTGAATGTTGGTTGACCCGGAATGTGTCCCGTCGGGCATGATAGAGGCCTGATATGTAACTGAGAGGGTGCTGTTCTTCTATCCATGGCGGCTCTAGCTTATGTACTTCCATGAGTTCGCTGGAATTTTTAATACGCGAAGAGTATTTAACCTCTATCATGGTTCAACTCACATCATCTGATATACCACGGACATGGTACGTTGCTAAATCTGAGCCTAGACATCCCATTTCTGCTCACGCGCATGTGAATCTGTGGAATAGAGGGGACAGAAGTCTTGTCATGACTCACGGTTAATTATGTTATCGGGCGTTGGACTCGCATCGAACTAAAGAAAAAAGCTGCAGGATATATAAGCCTGATGAGAAACAAGTGAGACGAGAGGAATATTTGTCCAAAGCGCTCGGGTGTCCGGGTACTGTTGGATGATGGTCTGTGGTCCATGTCGGGGACTTATGGAATGTTTGAAGGACCATCACGTGCATGCTCCGTGTCCCCTCTTATCCCGCGTCGGATTTATTTACATCGCAAATAAAGGAAATCATCAGGAAATCATTGAGCGTTCTCCTCCACCTGCCATTTCAAATTTAACCTACTCGTTATTACAAGGACAAGGGAGCTAAGAACATCATGTCCTCCCGTCCAAATAAGCCTGGCCAATGTCAGGTCTGCACAACCAACCCTTCGAAGTACACTTGCTCGAAGTGTTATATCCCATAGTATGTAGCCCGGAATCCGCTGGGATGGATAACTCATTCACTTAGTTGCTCTGTACCCTGTTACAAACAGCACCAGCGTATGAACTTCTTTATTGCAACCAACAACTCCGTGATTTATCTTGGAGGCAGCATGTGCTAACGGAGGGTCTGCTACCCCAACTGAAATCCACGCAGAGAAGATGCAAACCAGTTGCACACGTGAGTCTAGCCTTCTTCCGGTTCGCTTCCTGAATGCTCATTGTCATCCGTAGCCCAGCCAAATGAATCATCAGGTCTTGAGTCGGAGTGTCGTAAACCCCTTCGTCCACTGACATCTCTGAAGTGGCCTTATGTTCCCGAAGAATCGGCTTATCCAGACCCGTTGAAACGGGATGACCCCAAGGATCTTCAGCTGCATCAATATGAAGCCATTGGTCCGTCGCAACATTCACTTGTTTCATGCCCCACTTATACAGCATGCCATTTAGCCACATCTTCCAAGATACGTGAAATCCTCAGCAAGCATGAAAATCTTCCCGCCCTGCTCACCTCGATCGACAAATTGCGTGGTGTCGAACGTGAACAGGCTTTGCAGAGCGCACTTGGTGTCACCCCACCTGACATTGACGACTGGCGAAAACCTAAAGAGCTCAGCGGGGACACACTGGCATTGAGAGAGTTTGCAGAAGCAGTTGAAGCAGCTATCAGGAGAGGAAACGAGTCTGCACTCGGTCTAGATTGGGGCGAATGAACAAGGCTCCGTATGTTCGTGTCCTTGTTTCAAGTTTCATTTTTTGTTCCGCGCACTAACTATGCTCGGAATCTTGCGCTCTTAGAGCACACTACCGTCGGCCCCGTGAAGCCGGCAATAATGAAAGTCAGAGTCAGCGCTTGTGGTTTGTCGCGTCCTCCGTGGCCAAGGTCTTGTGGAATGATGCGGGAAGACTGTCCGTATCCCCACCAGGTGCAGCAGGAATGTGTCAGGTCGGTGACGAGAATTGCTTGAGGTAAATTCGGACCGCTTGAAGACGTCTAGTTGATCCAGACAGCAGCAGACGTGATATATGAATATGTACCGGCATACATGATTCATTCGATTCGCACTGCAATCATACATACTGTATAATGATCAAAAATTGACTTCAAGACCCCCCTCCTGAGCCCTTTGAATGGTTCCAGACCTTGTAACAACCCTCCTATTTTTCGCGCGCCCAAGCAATGGTCCATCATCAACATCCCTCAAGTAATACGACCAATCTGCGGTCGGATCCATCTCCGTCTGCGAGAACCCATTCCCTAAATATGCGAAACGGTTCCCGCCAATGTAACTGAAATTCCAATCCTCATAACGAGGCTCAGCCATCGTTTCAAGATAGTGCAAGGTACTTCCGGTCCATAACGCAGTGACTTTACCTGCCGCGCTATTACTCTTGTACCAGGACCGACACTCGAGTTCCCAGACCATCCGCTTCATGTATGCATCCTTGTGTTCCATAAACTCCTGCGCCGCTTCGAGTTTCGGAGAGACGCTGTGAACGTTTTCGGTTTGATAGCGATTGATGAATTTTAACATGTAGTCAGCTTGGGCCTCTGCGAACCAGTTGTGTTGTCAGTCGAGAGGGATTATGATACCGCAGGAAAGCCACGTACCCACGGCAATGAGCACCGGGCCATTACCGACAGGACTATTTGGACCGATGAACACAAAATAGTTGGGAAATCCAGGAGCGGCCAGTCCAAGATAATTCACTGGTTCATTCTTCCATGCCTCGGCCATTGTCTGCCCGCTTGATCCGATGATTGGGAACCTTGGGATATAACTCGTGTCGAATCCCGTAGCGCAGATAATAATGTCTGCAGTATATTCTTTCCCATCCTCGCTTACACATCCCTTCGCAGTGATCTCCTTCACACCACTTAACACCACCTCTGTCTTATCATCCGCCAATGCTTCGAGATATCCCACGCCGGGTGTCATCCTCCTACAGCCGACACCCCACTTCGGTATGATCTTGTCTTCGAGTCCCGTTCCTTTGAGTTTCTCAGCCATAGCCTCGTGCATGGTGGACGTCATGGCTTTCTGCGTAGCCGAATCCCGGAAGAATATTGGATAGAGCGCGTTTATGCCCGAATCAAGTTCTCTGCGGTGTTCTTCGAGCTTCTTGGGATCCGAGGCGAATGCCTGTTTTTCCTCGGGGGTGTAATGGCGTTGCGCGAATGCTTGGGTTGGGAAAACCCACGTTGCAGAACGATTGAAAGTGATGACTTTTTTGACTTTGGGGAGGATAGCAGGAAGGACTTGGATGGCTGATGACCTGAATGGTCCTGTCAGTTGATATAGCTGACCAGGAATGACAAGGGGACATACCCAGTTCCAATCAATGCGACAGTTTTGTCTGTGAGATCCAGGCTCCTGTCATACTTCGCCGTATGCAGGATTTTCCTGAAAAGCGATAACTTCGTTAAGTAGCGAGTGTGTCAGCGTCCGTCTGACACTAGGGCTTCAACCCGTAAGGTGTGATGGGGTGGATGGAGAGCGACGAGAGCAAAGGATGGCAGGAGAGAAGAGATAGAGAGAGAACAACTAATATTTCGATAATTTTGTAGGTATTTTACAGCGCCGTATTTATACGCAAAGTACCTACAGCTACAGTCAATGTTCGGATGAGCTCCGTGGTACAATACGAGTTCCGTAGAGGAGAAATCGAGTCAAAAAGGGTCACCGAAATGAAAACAACAAGGAGATAGCTGAGTGGAGAGTAAAAGACGAATCCAAAACTTAGAAAAAGATTTACAATTTGTAATATTATCGAGGGGATTGAATTGAACTGAAAGAAAAGATCCGAAATTAAAAGGGGCGAGAGGAGTGAAGAGGCGATGTCTGAGTGGGGTGTTGAGGCAGTGGTCTACCTCTTGCCTTATATGGGTTGCAATTTTTGATGAACGCCCAATAGGCGTTCGTGTCGTGTTGTTTGTCGAGTCATGAGGGCGTTATCTTGGATGGAGGGCGGGAGTGTATTGGACGGAGGTGTTGGTGGTCCGATTAGTGGGAGGAGGATGACGGATAGACGCTTACACGACTAGCCGTCGTCCAATCTCCACATTCCCCTCGAATTTGTCAATTCCAGGAATGTCGGGCCACTTCCATGCATTCAAAACCCCACTCCCGTTGATCAGGAAGTGACACCAGTCGTGGGTGGTGTTTCCAGTCTCAAGGTCGGTCACGTCGATATTCCATTGACCTTTTTCGTCGTCCCATTCAGCACGAGAAATGAGTTTCTTGAATCGGCAGTATTTGCGGAGGCCGTATTTGTCGGTGAACCGGGAGAAGTAGTCGTAGATCTCGTCGGAGCCTGCATAGACAGACGACCAGTCTGGATTTGGCTCAAAGGACCAGACGTATGCATGCGCTGCAATGTCGCAGGCACAACTGAGATACAGATGCACATCCAGGTCAGCTAGGGGACCGAATATTGAAAATTAGAAAGGTAAGTACCCTGGATATTTGTTCTCGAGCCATGTACCACCAATATCCTCGTTCTTCTCGTACAAGATCAGCTCGAAATTCTCAAAGGACCGCTGTAACTTGTAAGCGAATAGAAGACCGGAAGCGCCAGCTCCGACGCAGATCACTTTCAGGAACCGCTGATCGTGAATTGGCTTATCCCACCAAGGATTAGGTGGAATATTCTGAGCGTTGGTAGACTCGGAGTGTGTCCCGTCTGGCATCGAAGAGAGATGGAGCAACTGAGAGGCTGGTTTACTTCAGATTTCGCCATCTGGATAGCTTATATACCGTCGTGGGACTCGTTGAGCTCACATCATCCCATACATTTTAGATACACTGTATGTTGCTAAATTTGAGGCTTGACATCCCATGTTCTGCTCACATGCATGCTTCGTTGTCAGGCTGTGGGATGGAATGGACTTATTTCTCCAATGGCTTGTCATGGCTAATTACGTTGTCGGACGTTGGGCTTGGCGATGAATCGTAGGAAGAAGCGGCAAGAAGAATCGGTTGGAGACAAGTTTGGAGAGAAGCAGGCGAGAAGGGAGGAGCCCTTGCTCAAAGTGCCTATCCGGGCGCCGTTTGGCCTGTGGGTGTTTTGTAATAGAGATAAAATTACTCGAGGGCAGTCCACAGTTCGGAATACAAGGTTGCCGAGTCCCAGGAGGAGAGATGATGGGAGCTGGGGAAAGAAATGGGAATGACCGTGAACAATTACCTAATGTCATTTGTTGATCAATGCATCAATGAATATTAACAAACCTCCGGGGTTCGATGGCTCCGGGATATCTCGGAAGCCGTCTGCAGTCATGCGGAGCCAGGATACTTCTGACTTCACAAACTCAACTACTTGGGAGGTGTAAATAAAAATCTTGATGAGAACAAGCGCCCGCGGCTCTTCGTGCTCGTCAGAATGTGACCATAGACACCCCAGGTGCGCACCTTGTCATGTTTAAAAATGAACGAGATGAGAGGAACAAAGAAAGGGTATATTCGACGCCACGTCTACCACAGAGTGGCACTGGGTCCAGCCATTGAAACCGTGTTCTTTCGACAGCCTGAAGCTAGTCTCCGTCTTGTGTCGGAACACACTCACCCCCGTATTCATATGCCTGCAATTCACTGAGGTGACTCAGTACTCAGGCCTCAGGTCTCTTCCTTTTCACATTTAAGCCCTTCCATGAACATCATGACTTCGCCAGCCGCGTGAATTCATGGTTTAGACTTGCACCTGAGAATGTGAACATCCAAAGCACAACACGTCTATCCTCATGCGTGCTAAATGATAATCTATACAAGTCATTCAAGTCAGCAGTAATTACCCACGCTGCCGCTACGATGACGTCGTGACACTTGTGGGAGAGCCGGGCATCTAGTATATCATCAAACCACGATAAGTTGGAGTCATGTACAGGCCCACGGGCTAAGTAGAAGAAGATAGGGTGGGGTGAGAACAAGAACGGCATACACACATGTGTGCATCCTATACCACAATCAAAGCTTGAGATTAACTGTGTCTCCCGCCGCCTGGGGTCTTTGAATCGTCCCAGACTTCGTAACAACCCTCCTATTCTTCGCACGCCCAAGCAGCGGTCCATCATCCACATCCCTCAAGTAATACGACCAATCCGCAGTCAAATCCATCTCCGTTTGCGAATATCCATTTCCCAAATATGCAAATCGATTCCTGCCAATATAGCTGAAGTTCCAATCCTCGTATCGGGGCTCAGCCATTGTTTCGAGATAGTGCAAACTACTCCCAACCCACAACGCAGTGACTTTGCCTGACGTGCTGTTGTTCTTGTACCAGGACCGACACTCGAGTTCCCAGATCGTGCGCTTCATGTATGCATCTTTGTGTTCCATAAAGTCCTGCGCCGCTTCCAGCTTTGGAGAGATGCTATGGATGTTTTCTGTTTGATAGCGATTGATGAACTTTAACATATAGTCGGCTTGTGCTTCTGCGAATCAATACTATCGTCAGTTGCATAGAATTGTGGTGTGGGAAATGCAACGCACCCACGACGATGAGCAATGGGCCGTTGCCGACGGGACTATTCGGTCCAATGAATACGAAATAATTGGGGAACCCAGGAGCGGCCAGTCCAAGATAGTTCACCGGTTCATCCTTCCATGCTTCGGCCATTGTCCGCCCATTCGACCCAATGACCGGGAACCTCGGGATATAACTGGTGTCAAACCCCGTCGCACAGATAATCACATCCACATTGTACTCCTTCCCGTCCTCACTCACACACCCGTTCGCAGTAATCTCCTTCACACCAGCCAACACCACCTCCGTCTTCTTATCCACCAACGCCTCGAGGTATCCCACCCCAGGCGTTAACCTCCTGCAGCCCACACCCCACTTCGGTATGATCTTATCTTCGAGTCCGGATCCTTTGAGCTTCTCGGCCATCGCCTCGGTCACTTGGGAAGTCAGGGCCTTCTGCATAGGAGAATCCCGGAAGAATACTGAATAGAGTCCGCTAATGCCTGAGTCGAGTTCTCTCCGATGCTCTTCAAGCTTCTTGGGATCAGACGCGAATGTCTGTTTTTCCTCGGGCGTGTAATGTCTTTGCTGGAAACCTTGGGTTGGAACAACCCACGTTGCGGAACGATTGAAAGCGACGACTTTTTTGACTTTTGGGAGGATAGAGGGGAGGACTTGAATGGCTGATGACCTGAGGTGGTTCTGTCAGTCGACATAGTTGGTCAAGAATGACGAAGAGACATACCCAGTTCCAATCAACGCCACGGTTTTGTCTGTGAGATCCAGGCTCCTGTCATATTTTGCTGTATGCAAGATTCTCCCCTCGAATTTGTCAATGCCAGGGATATCAGGCCATTTCCATGCGTTCAAGACACCGCTCCCATTGATAAAGAAGTGGCACCAGTCGCGGGTGGTGTTTCCAGTCTCCAGGTCGGTCACGTTAATATTCCATTGGCCCTTTTCATCGTCCCATTCAGCACAAGAAATGAGTTTCTTGAATTGACAGTATTTGCGGAGGCCGTACTTGTCGGCGAATCGGGCGAAGTAGCCTTGAATCTCGTCAGACCCCGCGTATATCGAGGACCAACCGGGGTTTGGTTCGAAAGACCAGACATAGGCATGCGCTGCAATATCGCAAGCGCAACTGTGGAAAGGAGATGCGCCTTCAGGTCAGATACGGAAGCAATATTGAATGTTGGAAAGGCAAGTACCCTGGATATTTGTTCTCGAGCCATGTACCACCGACGTCTTCGTTCTTCTCGTACAAAGTCAACTCAAAGTTTTCAAAGGACCTCTGTAACTTGTAGGCGAAGAGAAGGCCGGAAGCGCCAGCTCCGACGCAGATTATTTTCAACGACCGTTGGTCGTGGATCGGCTTGTCCCACCAAGGGTTAGGTGGGGCGTTCTGAGAGTTTGACGACTCAGAGTAAGTCCCGTCAGGCATAGCAGAGGAATGAGGGGTAGCTGAGAAAATGCTGTTCAATAGTCAACTGAAAGAGCGGTGTCCAATGAACGAATAAGAGGGTAGTGCCCTTGCGGTTCTTCTGTCCGCGACAACCTCAGCCTATATACTACCGCGGTGGGGTTCGTTGGATCATCCAACGCATGGAAATAGATGTCCATCTTCGACACATCTCGGTCAGCTCACATCATCTGATACACTACGGACATACTACGTTACTAAATTTGAGCCTTGATATCCCATGTTCAATTCACACGCGCGCTTCGCCGCGAATCTGCAGGATGGAAGTGGCTTGTTATCTCGAGGTTCATCGCGTTTCATTACGTTGTCGGACGCTGTACTTACGGCGGTTTGCGAAAAGGAGTGGCGGAGGAAATTGAGTGGCAATAGGACTGGTTAAAGCAGGTGAAGCAGCTGTTAAAAACGCTTGAGGTCCGGGTGCCACACGTTGGATACGCTGGCTCCTATGAGTGCTGCAATTGAGAAAAGGTTACTCGAGAGAAGCGCAGAACTTGGGATCCAATATTGCCAATTATCATTCCAAGAGAAAGATGAGCCGTGCCGGAGTTGAAAGAAAAAATGGGGTGATGAGATAAATAGCATCATTTCTTGATCTTCATTGAATTGTGTTGTTGAGATGGTAAGATTGATCGTTGCGAAGATCCTAAGGCAACCAGACCCTCCAACAGGATTTTTATTTAGAGTCGTCAAGTCGAGTCAGACGTAATACGGAGACCTATTTGTCGTGCTATATCTGTTGCACAGGTAACTCATTAATTGGATGTACAGTACGCCGGTAGGAGGTTAATTTGATACCAGGGATTAACGGTTAACACACTTGCGCCTGTTTCCTCCTTGAAACAGCCTTCAATTCAGCTCCACTAGCCAGAATCATACTTGCAAATATGTGTATTTTTTTCGGACTGCTTACGGAGACACGCAGAGGAGAATGTTGTCTCACCCATTGCCTCGGCCATCTTTCCTTTCCGCTACCCATACCACCTTTATGGCACATCCTCTCAATCCTCTACGGCCAACACCCCACTTCAGCATAACATTGTCTTGGAGTCCCATTCCTTTAAGTTTCTCAGCCGTGGCCTCGCGCATGCGGGAAGTCGTAGCTTTCTGTATGGATGAATACCAGAAGAATACTGGATAGGGTACATTCATGCCTGTATGAATCATGGTTGCAACATGTCCATTCTCACGTCTGCTGAAATACGATCTACAGTCATTGGACGGTCAGTGGGACAACTAAATGATGTGCGCCTTCGGAAAAAGTCCAAGGCTATTATGGGACAAAAATAAGCTGGTATTATGTTGTACACACTCTACGGGTATATGTGTAGCTAGTTTGAAGGGGTATTGTGAGCAAGAGACTGGTGTAATCTGGCAATCAGTCGAAATTCTGGTTATCAAGCCCAAAGACAGTCAGTGGGATGGTCACATCACACGGGTGGGAATGCTATCAAAGCTACCTCACGGGTGATCAATCCTCTTCATCTCCATTGATGTC